>QEOT01007669.1:14657-49632 GCA_003123785.1 Pterocarya stenoptera
TAGTCGGCTTTGGACTGGTGGAACCCAAATTCAGCCAGTGAGGAAGACAGTTTGGTGTTCCACTGGCGAGAGGCTTGCCGCAAGCCATAGAGGCTTTTGTGGAGAAGGCAAAATTTATTTGCTTTGGCTGCTGGATGTCCGGGAGGGGGTCTCATATACAGTTCTTCATCAAGTTCTCTATATAAAAAAGCATTGTTGACGTCTAACTGTTGGAGATCCCAACCTTTAATGGCAGAAACTGCAAGTAGGCAACGGATGGAAACCAATTTAGCAACCGGGGAGAAAGTGTCATGGAAGTCGATACCTGCGCGTTGTGTAAAACCTTTTGCAACCAGTCGGGCTTTGGCTCGCTCAATGGACCCATCAGCCTTGAATTTGTACTTATAAATCCATTTGCATGCAATCGGTTTTTTGTTGGGAGGTAGATCAACCATGGACCAAGTCTCATTGAGCTCAAGAGCAGTAAGCTCCTGCTCCATTGCTTCACGCCAGATTGGCTCTTTAATGGCTTGAGAATAAGAAGTTGGTTCAATGTGGGTGGATAGAGAAGTTGTGAAAGCTTTGAAGGAAGGTGAGAGGGAATTATAAGATATAACAAAAGAAAGTGGATACTTTACCTTTGAACACAAGAAAGAACCATGGTCTTCCTGCTTGGATCCAGATTGTATAGGAGCCGGTGTAATGACCTGGTGGCAGTGAAAGTCTTTAAGGTAGTTTGGAGCTTGTTTTGGTCGAGTTGAACGTCGGAGAGGAGGTAAAGGAGATGGAGTGATGGGGTTATTGGTGTCAATGAGTTGGTCAGATGGTGAGAGGTCAATGTTGTGCGATGGTCCAGTGGAGATGATAGTAGCAGGATTGTTGGTGTGGACAGGTGAATCTGCTGGTGGAGAGTCAGCGTTAAGGGAGGGTCTTTCTGTGGTTGGTGAGGAGTGCATATTGTCTGGAAAATTAAGAGGAAACGTGAGTGTGGTGTTTTCTGGGAATGGAACCGTAGGTAACTGCTGTGTTGTGTGAGGTTGAAGGGAGGTTGTATGGACTGTGTGAAGGGAAAGATATCTTCGTGAAAGGTTACGTCTCGTGATAAAAAAATCTCTTGAGTTTGTAAGTCGAGCAGCTTGTAGCCTTTGATACCATAAGGGTATCCAAGGAATAAGCAACGACGAACTCTGGGGTCGAACTTGGAGCGGGCATGATTGACTGTGGGTGCAAAACACAAGCAGCCGAAGGTTTTTAGATGAGAAATGAAAGGCTTGGTTTGAAAAAGTAATTCAAAAGGTGATTTGAGATTTAGAAGTGGAGTGGGGGTGCGGTTGATTAAATAAATTGCAGTGGTCACGAAATCAGACCAGTATTGCATGGGAAGTCCGGATTGGAATTTTAAAGCTCAGCGACGTTGAGAATATGCTGATGTTTGCGTTCGGCAAGTGCATTTTGTTGAGGTGTTGCGACACAAGTGAGTTGATGCATAACACCTTTGGATTGATAAAAAAAAGGCATGTTAAACTCAGCACCATTGTCTGAGCGAACAGTCTTAATAGTTGTATCAAATTGTGTTTTAATGAGGGTAAAGAAATTTTGGAGTGAAGTGCGAGCTTCAGATTTGGAGTGAAGTAAATATAACCAGGTGCATCTTGAAAATTGATCGACAATAGTGAGGAAGTATTTAGCACCATTATATGCTTGTGTTTGGTTAGGACCCCAAATATCAACTGAAATTAATTCAAAAGGTCTGGTGGTCGTGATATTTGAAGATGGAAATGGCAATCTATGATGTTTTGCAATAGGACAAATCTCACATGGTTGTCTGGTGGAAATTGTGGGTTTAGAATTATTTTTGTGAACTTCATTTAATATATGTTGAGTCATTGAAGTGTGTCCAAAACGGTAATGCCATAAAGTAAATTCATCAAGTTTGGAAACTGCAGAAACATTTACAGCAAGAGGACGTAAAGCAGTAAAGATAGTATGTAAGGCAGTGGGGTTGGGTTGTGCAAGCTGAAGATGGTATAGGCCATTAATCACCTTCCTCTGTCCAATCGTCATCCAAGATGAAAGGTCCTGGATATAACAAGAGTTAGAGAAGAAAATTAGTGTGCAGTTAGAGTGAGCAGCTAATGATTTCGCAGATATTAAATTGAAGGAAAATTCAGGCACACACAAGACATTTTTGAGATTTAAGGAGGGAAGAAGTTGTATGTTACCAATGTGGGTGGCTGTGGTTGTGGTACCATTTGGTAAATTGATTTTGTGAGAAACAAGAGTGACATTACTGGTGAAAAAATTGGAACTACAAATCATATGATCTGTAGCTCCGGTATCAAGTATCCAGGGAGTGTTTCTGTGTGTGGGAGTGGAGTAAAAGGATGAAATACCAGACACAAGTGAAGAGGATGCGCTGGCTTGATTTGCTGAAGGCGTGACTGCATTGGATTGAGCTGGCTGAAGTAAGGTAAGGAGATGGTTGTATTGCTCTTGAGTAATAAGTGGTCCATGGCCGAATGTGTCCTGTTCAACAATAGATTGATTAGCAGCAATTTTAGATTTAACGTGGTTCTTATGGCCAAGAGGAAAGCCGTGAAGTTTGTAGCACTTTTCTTTGGAATGCCCTGGTATACGGCAGTGGGAACAAACAGGAAGGTTGGGGTTGGCTTTAAAGCACCGTTCCAAAGAGTGGCCAGGTAGATTGCAATGAGAGCAAAATAATCATTCCTTGCGAGAGGAATTTGGTGGACGATGATCAGGTCCTCTGGTGGCCATTGCAAGAGGTGATGGAGGGGAGTGCAGCTGTCGACGTCGAGCCTCTTGTTGAATCATTGAGATTACACGATTCAAAGGAGGAAGAGGATCATTGAGCAAAATCTGGGCCCGAACTGAGTCATAAGAAATGTCAAGTCCCATGAGGAACTGCATGACTTTGCTCCTGTGTGAATATGCCAGTAAGGTTTTCACAGCACCGTAAGAACAGATGGGCATTGGTTCATAAATTTGAGCTCATCCCAGAATCCTTTTAGTTGATTGTAGTATTGACTCACTGTGGAATCATCCTGTGTAAGAGATGAAATAGATTTAGTGAGTTGGAAAATGCGTGGTGTGTTTTGGATGGAAAACCGGTCACGGAGGTCGTTCCAAACGTTGGCAGCAGTGTCTGCGTGAGCAATGCTTGATCTATGCTCCAAGCTAACGGAGTGTTGGATCCAAGCAATGATCATGTCGTTACAACGCTCCCAAGGGGCATAGTAGAGATCGGATTCATCTAATGGCTTGGGAACCTTACCATCAATGAATCCTAATTTGTTTTTGATGTTGAGTGCTCGACGCATGGTTCTAGCCCATGTGACATAATTTTCTGTGGTTAAAAGGTCAGGTACTAATGGCGATGAGGCTCCTTCACCTGGTTGGATGAAGAAGGGACTAGCTGGGTGAAGAGGGTTGGCCGCAGGATTGGGTGGGTGTGAGTCTATCATAGCTGTGAATCTGATACCATATTAAGAATGGTGCAGAGCAGAGCCAAGACACTAGAGGAAATAGTAAAAACAGAGTGTCAAGCTTGTGGAGAGACTGAAAAACTATCTGCATGTATTCATGATTCGTACTCTATATATATATTACAAGAATGAATCAATGTAAGACAAAAATGAATAAAGAATATTCTGCCAGCGTACACTAACAAACCTAACAGAATTGGAGTGCATGTATTATTCTTCTTTATAGTTGTCTGGTGGAACCGTAGGTAACTTAGTGTGCAGTTCTTCTTTCTGTGGTGTATTCAATATCATAAGCAAATGGTCAAAAAACTTACATGTACTAGGTCTCAGAAGCCCCCTTGAAAAGTAGAGAACCTAAAAGAATTAAGGGATTTTCTAATTGAGATGAGCAAGTTAGATGGTACAAGCATATTTGCAGTTATGCATTTGTGGTGTTCTAGATCCATCTATTGAGATGGAGTGATTGGCCCTTGAGCTCCAACTAAAAAATCATGCACGCTTGAATCATCCAAGCTCCCATGGCTAAAACCTGAAAACGGAAAATCAGAAACTGGGGACTCACGCGGAGAGTAGTTCTCAGTTGAGGAAGATGAAATCATAATGGAGAGAGAAAAGTTTTTCCTTAAAGATTCGGGGGGAGAGAGAGTATGGGGATTTAGCCACTGACCGGAATGCAAGTAAACCGGATTTGTCACATCAACCTTCTTGTGGCGTGTGATAGTAAAAATCGGATGAAGAGTAGATTTTCTGTTACTTAATTATGTGGAAGCTACTCATGAGTAACAATTCATTGGCACACGCCGTCGGTTTTTTAATACTGATCATGAAGTTAGATAGCGATGGTTCAAACTTCAAACACGAAAACCCACAAATAATTTACCTAGTTGGCATGCATGCATGGCTCAAAATCCAAAGTTTTAACACGTTTTCATGTGCAGTAAAACGTTAATTACTAATAATTGGTGGCCAAAGATTAGAGACGTGGTAAAAGTTTCTTTATTTTTATTTTTTTTAAAAAGTAGTATTTCCTTGAAAAGATAAGAGGCCAAAAGTCGAGCAATTACCTCCAAATTAGGTGAGACTTTTTATCCACATCTAATTATATAGACTTTCTTTTTATGCCTGATCACATGATCATAATGATTCTGCCTAATCATTGTTAGCAGCTCTCCGGGCGACATATATATATATATATGTATGTGGTGGGAAAATGCTTAATCCACAGGCAACTTGAAGCAACTACCGATCTTTTCATTTTTATATTTTTTATTTAACGATTAAGAAAATATTTTTAAATAATAATGTGAATTTTTTTAAAAAATATAAAAAAAAATGTATGAAAAAAACAAACATTGCAAATCAATTCCGCACAAGGAAAAGGAGCTCATTTTTATTTATTATTATTATTATTATATTATTTATCACCCAATTAAACACAATATCTACGTGTATATATATCATGGCTGTCATCCAATGCTGAGAGATTGACGCCACAAACTCACTCACTCATTACTCACTGATCCACATGAGTTCTCTTTTTATCTCGATGATCTCGACCTGATGGCGATCGATGAAATGTACGTGCGTACACTTCTAAAATATCGATTGGTTAACAGCAAAAGCTTAACATGGCGATCGATTTAAGTCAACACCTCACATTAAATAGGTAAAGGCTTTCTTTCATCACTCACTTTAGCTACTTAATTAGCAACAATATTTTCCAACTTCAAACATTATAATTTTCAATGTAAATATTCGAAGACTAATTAATTCGGAGAAATGCAAGCTAGTTACAAGTATAAAGATATTTTATAAGAAATAAATCGATAAATTAATATAGTTTAATATGATACGTTATATTTATTTTATAATAAAAATAGATTTATAATGTAACTTATCATGATATAATCGAACCATATCAGTTTATAAATTTTTTTAAAGCATTTACCATTAATTTAGAGGAGTTGGTTTCACCATTGATACCAAGAAGCAAGCTTTTTTTTACCAGATACTGAGATTCAACTGCAGTAATGATTTGGAGAGTATTTAAAGACAGGAACCAAGACAGCTCGATCAAGCATACAAGTATGAGTTGATAGCCTGAGCTGAGCTGGTCCAAGCCGCCTGTCTATGAGAGCACGTACGAGAGACAGACAAGCAACCTTAATTTGTAAAAGCTATATATATATACATAACATCCAACATATATATATAATCTAACTCAATTATTTCCGTACTTGCCTCTTCTTCCCCCGCGTGCAATTAATTTGATGGTTTTTTTTTTGGTAGATGTGATTAAAGCACGTAAATGACCCGCCAACAACATTTGCTAGGTTGATAATATCAGAGTACAGGGCCATTAATTAAGGAGGATTTAGGATTATTATCCCTTAAAGATTTTTATTTTCGTAACAGAAGTTTTGAATTCAAAATTTGATTCTATATTTCATTTTATTTAATTAAATTCTCATATGTTAGATTTATTTATTAAAAAAGAATCTGGTTCACACATAAAAAGATGTTAAGATATAAAATAAATAAATTATTTTTATTATATTTTGTTGATGATTCACATGTGGATTGAGATAAGAATGGTGATTTGGTACCGTGGGCCGCCTAAACCGTCGAGTAGTGTTTGACACTTCGGATATTTCACACGCCCACTGAAAATTGTTGATTAATTCTCGTATTCAATGTATTTTTCTCTTTAAATCTAGTTTAGTTCGGATGTTAACTACTTTATGTCACGTCGATGAGGAAAATTTTAAACTGTTATTTGATTTGATAGTGTTTAAGAAAAACTTACAAAAAAAACTTACACTTATCCACATATCAGTTATTGATATACTGAAAATTATAAAATTTAAAATTTAAATTTAAAATTTTAAAAAATAAAATAAAATGAATCTTGCAAATAAAATTATAAATACATATAGCATCATTCAATACATATATATATATAGAAATTATAGAGAAAGCGCCATTAAAACGGACAGAGTCGCCGTAAGAGTTATGATGGTAACAGCTAGCATTTAAATAATTGAAGATTAGGCAAGGCCCAAGATTCCAACCCCATTGTTCCTGACTGATCATACATAAAGTATGGACTTAGCCCAACCTTTCAACTTTTCTCCATGTCGATCGTAAAGCCCAAGTCTACCCACAAAGTTTCCAGCTCAAGATGCTAGTCCTTGCATGCAAGCTGACTCTCGAGGAACTCAGTGATAATGTTGCAGATCGAAGCTCTTATCAAATTCTCTGAAGATCCATATATAATGTCGTGAGATCGAAGATCCGAAGCGATTGATACTTCTTCTTTCCAAACTATGCAGAATAGACTAACTCGGATTCATGCTTCTTTCTGATCATGAGCACATGGTTATAAGATCATTCAGATGGATGGGCATTAAGCAGCTAACTTGGGACCCTGATCTTGTGATCTTAAACTGTTCAGAGGGTACCCTAATCTAAACTTTTTGGAATTTCAAAGATTGGGAAGATGTTAATTTAATTATTTATATTATATCTCTAACACAATATTGCACATTCGAACTGCATTTTGCGCTGGTAATATTTGCTGCTTTGATGGTTCAAAACCTTGGATGTAGGCATATAGGAACTTGATGTTTACATCACGATGTGCAACTTTTTAAGCATGAATGCTGCATGATGAAATAGATTGTTTTCTGGATCAGTTGTTCCATAAATGATCAAATGACTCTAAATTGGATTGAGTTGCTTGAAATATGCACTGCTGCTGCTACTGTAATTTCTATGGGGCCTGCAGATCACCAATATATAACTTCATCTACATGATTTTGAGTTCTCAGCTAGCTAGCTAGGTTACCAATTATAATATCCAATTAGCAATTAAAAAAACTAAACTGGGAAGAAGATGATGGTGTGAACAAGATGGGAACCCCACATAGACAGCTACAATTGTGGGTCAAGCAGGACAATCCAGTCAAGAGGAGGAACACCGCAAATTCAAAGATACACACTTGAGTCAGTACCGCAGCATATACAAAATGATTTATCCAACGTTGATTTTTGTCTTTGCTTGTTCTTTAATAATGTCATTGGTGAAGACCTTGCAAATTTTTATATATTATACACATCTTGAACAGATAGTTTCATGGACAAGATAGATACCCCACTGATTACATCTCTTGTAAGACAGATTCATTTACATCAAGCAAAATCAATATAAAAATTTGAACTTTATGGGTTTCTTTAGCAAGTAGGACAAAAAAAAAAAAAAAAAAAANCTTTTTACTCGTGAGAAGCTCTGAGCTCAGTCATTTCCGCCACTGAATTAGTCCAAACACGTGACGGTACGGAGATCACCAGTGATACACTGCTCAAACTCTTGGACTCTATAAATGTTTTATTATAGTTGACTTACTACCTTATAGTTGACTTGCAGTGAGATTATTAAGTAACAGTTCGTAAAGATAGATTAGCAAGCAAACGCAACTTCGTGGATGCTTGTTATAGGGCAGTATAAGTTGAACCCCGAAAAAGTGGATCTCCAGCCTGATTAGTCAATTTCCATAATCAAATCAATTAAGGCTACTCTGATCAGTAACATGTAAGGGAGGGTGGGTTGGTTCTGACTATAAAATGAAGTCTGAGGTTCTTCATCTGCATGCTTCTTGTAAAATCAAGTCATTTGTACAACCCCACCTCTTGAAAACCTCAGCTTTTGTCGAACATTTCCGAGTATGAAGGTAAGCCATCTAATCCAAACAACGATTTATGTCATTCTTCTATTTTTTTCTAGAAGAAAGAACAATGCTTTTCTTGATGTCTACAGTGGTTATTTATGTTACGACAAAGCTCCTTCATTTTATTTGCTTCATGCAAAATGTCTCTTTCTGCAATATCGAGATCAATTTTGTTCCAGTACCACTGTGTATCCTCGTGCATGAATATATACATAATTGATAGCAGCCGGAACGATCTGTCATAATTTTACCCGTCAGTTTTTGTGCTATGCATACCAACAGTTTGCTCGAATGGTGTGCAGCAAAAGATTGTGATTGAGGTGCTACCATGTGATAAATGCCGTTCCAAAGCCTTGGTCTTAGCTGCTGCAACAGATGGTATATATGCATAGCTCATTAAAATCTTATCTCCCAATTGCTTAATTCGTATTTTGATTATTTTTTCTAGCTCTTGGTAATTTACATTAATGTCATATATATATATATAGGTGTTACGTCAGTGACATTAGATGGGCAAAAGACAAATCAAGTGGTGGTGGTTGGAGATGGAGTTGATGCAGCTTGCTTGACCAAATCGTTGAGGAAGAAGGTTGGCTATGCTAGCTTATTAACCGTGGAAAAAGTGACCCCCGAGAAGAAAAAGGAAGAGGCGAAGAAAGATCCGCCTCCATGTGCATGGACAGTACCACCTTGTTATCATCCTCACCCTGAATATTATAAAGTGGTTTATGATCCCAATCCACCTAGTATTTGCCCTCTCATGTGATCAGGGAATGAACTTCCCTAGTATTCACATGACCGATCTATCATATTAATGGAAGAGATTCGTTTCCTTTATTTAGTATTAATATTGTTTTTAGTTTAATTAGCTTGTGTTGACATCTTGACATGTAGCTAGATCTTTATTTTTCTGTATATGTTGGTAATTTCGATAAACCTAATCTTAAAAAAAAAAAAAAAAAAAACGTGTTCAATATTACTTCTGAGATTATTGACGAGATCATTTAATAGACGGTATTTCTTTTTTGTTTGTCAGCAATTTTCCTTGATGCCTAATACAATGAATGAAAGGATCCTCGTAGGAACCTTAAGATAGATAGATACCTTGTCGCTTACTCCAGCATATTCAAAGAATCAGAATCAACTCCATCTTCAATTCTAGATTCTGGTCTATTGCTTTGACTTTTTATTCCCTCTTCTAACAAGGGCTCTTGTCCTGCTTATCATCACCTCTTTCTTTCTTTTCTTTTCTTTTTAATTTAAAAAAAAAATATATTTTGCACTCAACCAAAAGTGAAAAGAGAATGTTTTATAATGTAAAATAACAAGATCCCAACATACGAGGGTAACGTCTTCTCCAAAGAATAGCAGCTCTTGAAAACAAGCTGATGAACCATTTCACACTTCCTTCTGGACCTCCCTTCCTAGTTCCTAACATTTTCTCCCTAAGAAGACCTTTTGCCTTTCTTGGACTTTGCACCTCATTAACGACCTTTCAAAATCAATTAGAGGGAAAGATATATCTATGTCCTATATATAGGAAGGACTAAAGACATCCAAGGATACATCAGAAGGCACCACATCAGTCTCATCAGCAAATTACTCTTCTCCAATGGGTAGGCAATGCTTGGATGCCACTATCATTCATTCATCCATCGCCCTACTTCAAGAGAGGTTCAGACAATTGCGAACAGCAAAGGAGATCAGAGAGGCAAGGAAGCTATTGAGGATGTTGCCAAGTGAACCAGGGAGGGTTAATCCAGCAAACCTATTCCGATGCTACAAGATTGTTTTTCTACTCCGAATTTATAAATTCACCAAGTTCACTGCCTCAAAGCTCCCTCTACTTCCAACTGAACTTTCAGAGCAAGCATACTGATCTCCAGGTTACAGAGACTCCAATTTTGGCAAATTTAGGTTCGACAAATTCAGTCATGGACGAAACGAATAATTTTGATGATTCAGATGTTGACACATCTCTTCATCTGTGAAAATCTCAAAATGTTTGCTCATCACAAAATCTAGTTTTTGTTAGTTTGTTCTATGATCTTTTTACCCCTTCGATTGTTCTATAAGAATGGGACATATAAACATCGATGTAACTAGTGTCTACTTTGATTATCATGTTCGTCTTCGTGTTCATTTGAGAGGTCATCCTTCGGTCTCATTGGGAACGAGTCCTCATCATATTCTGTGCTATCAGAGTACTCATCACTACTCCGTTTCCTCTTTATGATTTTGGGAAACAAGCTAGTCATCTCTTTACCCTCCAGCATTTCGTATCCATTTTTTATTCGTTCAAATCGAACAGCACGGACCTTCCTGGCATTTCCTGCAAGTATCTGCATCAAAACAATACGACAATATTACTCTGTTAAAAGCAGCAGATTATGATAATGCTTATATTCACTTTTTCTGCTCCATTGCTGAGAGAATGCACAAGATACAAAAACCTAAAATCTCATAAAGGTATTTCTTCTAAAGCTGTTCTGAGATTCCAACTTCTCTTTCTCATGCAGTCAAAAAGAGTATCAAAAAGATTTATGTTTCCACCTTGACAACTTGGCTTAAGTTGGTAGGAGGCATCCTCTTCATATCCAGCCCCTATTTACAAATGGTTGAGAATAACAAAAATAATGCTGCAAGAGATATATGAAGTCCATCAAAATTTCCTCTACTGCTTTTCTTCTCCTCCTTTTAAAATGAAAATGACTTTCATCATCATAATAATGTCTGCATTTAATCTTAAGATTCAATGCCCCTAGTTCCAGGTAGATCCAACTTAATCTTCATCTTAATCTCTTTTTTTTTTTTTTTTTCCAATAGGTAAACTTATTCTTATCCTTTTAACTGAATTGAATGCCCAATCAATCTGATTTTAGAATTACCACTGTTTAATTCTCGTTCGCAACCCAAAATCAACTGGGAAAAAATCATGACAGATACCTATTTCATTAGTTTGGCCTCACCATTACATTGGCTTTGGTTTTGCAATTCGGAAAATTCTTAATTCTACCCAGCCTGAAGCATGAATTAAAGTTAGGGTGAAGGGCACTCACTACAGAGACTCAAACAAGGGGACATTGGAACTCACAGCATATGATCCTTCATGGAAAGAAGAGATATGATGGGACAGGGCCAACTCAGTCTATTAGGCAAACTCTCACAAATTATAAAAGTATATTCTCCTACTTAATCTTGAAAATATTCAATGTAACAAGTTGTCCAAAGAACAAAAGAACCCAAACCGTACCTCAAGCTTAAAAATTTGATGCTTTTCCTTCTGATCCCGGTTGTCAGATTTGGACTCATCATTCTCTTCTTGATTTGCCTTCGCAAGGACCACTTTTATTCTCTCACCCGTTCGTGGAATATATCCAAATGCCTCACATATAAAACCTGACACTGTCTCATATTGGTAACCCTGTGTCACCACAGGAGCAAGGTAAGCTCAATGGGAGTTCAAAGCATATTGGAAATACATGAAAACTATTGAGTATGATCTAAGATAACAAAATGCTTCTTGTATTGATGTAAGATATATTAAGTACATAAATAAGAAATGGAAGAAAATACGCTTTATAAAGCATATAGGAATGTTGTTCAATATATTTTTTTTATTAGTAAGAAAATTTATTAATCCACATAATTAGGCATACTCCAAGTATACATGTAGTATACAAGAGAAAAACACCTAATTACAATCCCTGAGCCAGACAAAGCAGCATAAAAATCATTAAAACTAACCCCTTCCAATACAATAGCCGAGACCCAAAGTAACAACATATGGAAAAATAAATCTCTAATCCCTCCCAACGAATGTTCTATATTTTCAAAGCAACGTCACGTCCATTTCTCTCATTCCGTATGAGATATAATGGCACCATCTTCCAAACAACTGCTATTTGACGATTGCCCTATATTCCACTCCAACAAGCCAAAAGATCCACCACCCTCCTAGGCATCACCCATGCAATATCAAGCCTAACACAACTCTCATCCAATAAAACCTTCACCATATCACAATGGAGAAGAAGATGATCCACCAATTCATCATTCCTTTTACACATAAAGCACCAATCCATAATAAATATACCACGCTTCCTCAACTTATCAATAGTCAAAATTTTCCCATGAGAGGCCAACCAACTGAAAAAAGCAACCTTGAGAGGCACTTTACTTTTCCAACTGCCCTTCCAAGGAAAAACAATAGATGATTGGGTTGACATAACCTTGTACAAAGATCTAACCGAGAAGTTCTTATTCCCGGGATGAATCCAAAGCATTTTATCCTTCCCCACTACACTCCATGTTCAATGCATACAAGGTGCTGTAAAAATCAGATATGTCCCCTACCTCCCAATCCTGAACAGCTCTAATGAACCTCACATTCCACTGCACAAAGCCATTTGAATTGTCCATGTAGTTTGCTACAAGAGCATCCTTATCCAATGCAATCCTAAAAAGAGAAGGGAAAGCATCCTTCAAAGCAACATCTCCACACCAAACATCATGCCAAAATCTGATTCTGGATCCCCTACCCACCACAAATATGAAATTGCTAATGCAGTCCTCCCATCCATTCTGAATAAATTTCCATACTCCCACACCATACACTCCTCTCACTTCATTTGAGATCCAACCTCCCCAAATGCTCCCAAATTTAGCATCAACGACAATCCTCCATAGAGCATCCCTTTCTTGGTGATACCGCCACAACCATTTCCCAAGTAGTGCCTTACTAAAAATTCTCAGCTTTCTTACCCCCAAACCTCCACGAGATAAAGGGGGTACAAATCTTGTCCTATTTAATCAAATGGAACTTTTTCTCATCTCCCAAGCCTCCCTACAACACACGAAAGATCTTTTCCATTCCATTAGCCACACTTGCAGGCAAAGGGAATAAAGACAGAAAATATGTAAGGAGATTGGATAAAGTGCTCTTAATTAAAGTGAGTCTTCCCCCTTTAGACAAATACATCATTTTCCAACCAGCCAATCTACTTTCTATCTTTTCAATAACACTGTCCCACATTGCCTTGGAATTCTGAGGGGCCCCCAATGGAAGACAAGATACTTCATCGGCAAAGATGACACCTTACAACCCAAGATATCAGCCAAGTCCCCAATATTATGTACCAAACCAATAGATACCATTTCAGATTGAAGGCGGAAAGAGATCCTTGAAAGATCTGATGGAGGTTTTAACCAAGTACGAGGCCTGGACCGATCAGGTCCTCAACAAAGAGAAAAGTGCTATCTTTTTCTCTAAAAGAATTCTGGCTTCCAGGAAACACTCCCTCCTCTGCCTTACAGGTTTTACTGAGGGTTTATTTCCGTTCCAGTATCTGGGGGTGCCCATTGTGGATGGCAGATTGAACGCTTGTGATTTTGGGGTTCTGTTGGGCAAAGTGAAAAACAAGGTTGCAGGCTGGAAGATGAAAATGCTCTCTGCTGGTGGTACAACTATCCTCTTACGTCATGTTTTAGCCAATATGGCCACCCATCTCCTTGCCGTTCTTGATGTCCCCAAAGTGGTGATTCTTAGCCTGAACAAGATGCTGAGTTCCTTCTTTTGAGGTGAGTCTGAAGGCAAAGGTCGTAGGAAATGGATCTTTTGAAGACACATCTGTACTCCCACTGAAGAGGGTGGATTGGGGATAAGAAACTTTGGGGATGTCCAAAAAGCCTTACATATGAAATTTGTCTGGAATCTTATTAAGGGTAATTCGCTTTGGGCTAACTTTTTTCGAAGCAAGTATGTTAAAGACAATCCTCTTATCTCTTCTGGAGCCTTCCAAAGGAACCCGTTTCTGGAAATCGATAGTTCGTAGCATCCCTGAGGTCCTAAATAATTCTAAATGGATAGTGAGAGAGGGTAACATTTCGTTTTGGTATGACAATTGGGATATAGAAGGCCCACTGCCACCCATTGTATCGAGACTTCCGAGTTCCACAGTAACCAAATTTTGCCTCCCTGCACCTCATTAGTAACAAAAGAATTGCAACGAAATTTACCCAAGAGAGATGAGATTCTCTCCTCTAGCAAAAGAGGTTCAGCCAAAGCTACAATATTAGGCCTATATTGTTTTATGATTTTTTTCAGTCTTATAATCGAAGTTCCTATTCCCCGAATATTCCAAAAAATAATAGGTTTAATCATAAATTAAATTTGGAAGGACGAGTTACCACCCTGATAGAGCACCTTTTCTGGAGTTTCTTCACTGGATTTCTGGGCTGCTCAACCTCTGTGGAATAATCCTTGCACATATCTTCCTTTAGACTGTCTCTCTCACTTTCTTGATCCAATAGGGTACAACACATCCCCTCTATTCTTTCACGCATCGTTTCTTTTTTATTTATAATTCTCCGTTTATCAACACTTACCCACCCTTCTCTTTCACTTTCCTTTTCTTTTTGCGGCACAGAGGGCACTGACACACCTCTTGGTTCCGAGAATTCCTCTGTTTCCGAAGACCCGTCCGCCTCGTACGCTTGTTCCGTTTCAGTGATGTAAGGTGCCGAGTCCTTAAACCTTGGCTTCTTCGAGTGCTTCTTCAATCTCCTTAGGGGAATTTCCCATGATTCTTCCTCAACAGCCGAATTGAGTAAAGATTTGCTTCCCTCTTGTACATTCGGCACGGGATATGTAGATTTAACGCACTGAGGGGTCGACGTTTGCTCTTCTTCCTTCTGATTTTCCATTGTGTCTTCGACGGGATGGACTACTGGGTCTGATCTTGGCAGAGAATGGGTTGGATCTTCAGCAGGCTGTTCTTCCGATTGCTCCTCTTCTTGAAGCTTCTCGCCAAAGTCCCTGTCCTCCCCCAATCATTCCACCTCTACCCCGTCGTTCTCCGCCCGTTGATTTTCTAGGTGATGATCATGTTCCCCTTTCCCATCTTCTATCAATTTGATGGTCTTTTGTTTGATGCGGTACTCTTGTTTGGTGAGTTTCCAAGCTTCCTCGTCTTCGGTCTTGTTCAAGTTTTTCCCTTTTTTTCTACAAGTTTTTTGGTTGTGTCCCTGCAGGTTGCACGTAGTGCAGTAAGCCAGCAATGTCTCATAGACCACGTCTTGTAGTCGGCTTGAAGGCCTCCCTGGGTTACCGTTCCAAAAAGACTGTAGAGGAGCTTTGGAAGTGTCCATCTTAACATGATGGACTACACCGTGAGCCATATATTTCGTGAAGGAAATGTAGTGGTGGACTTCCTAGCAAAGTGTGGGGCTGAAGGCACCAACTCTAATTGGTCAGATAATCAGAGTTGGCCCAGCAGGTTGAGAGGGCTCCTTCGCATGGACAAAATGGGTTTGTCCCAGCTGCGTGTCCAGTAAGGTTTGTGTTTGTTATATCATTTGTGGTTTCTTTATGCTTAACCTTGTGCTTGGCTTTGTCTTTGTCTTTCCCTTGTTGGTGACAACGCTCTTAGTTTTGTTTGTTTTTGTTATGTTTTGTCTATATGGTCGTTGGTTTGGATCTAAACAGGATGGTCTTTACGTCTTGGTTGCGTTAAGTATCTCTTTTTAACGTCTGGGTTTTGGTATTAATGTATCTCCCAAGCATTGTCTTGTAACCACGGTTTTCCTCCGCCACAAGTGAGGGTTATTAATAAACTTGGGGTTCCGTCCTCTTTAAAAAAAAAAAAAAAAAGATACCATTTCAGACTTTGACAAATTCACCTTAAGGCTTGAAACAGTTTCAAAGCAAAGCAAAAGGGCATGCAATGAACGAATCTGATTAGGATACAGCTCACAAAGAATTAAAATATTATCAACGAAGAGAAGCTGTGAGACATTTACACACCCAGGCAAAGAACCACCCACTGAAAAACCAAACATAAAACGCCCATCCACCACTGCCTACAACATTTTGCTCAGCACATCCATTACCAAAACAAAGAGAAATGGAGATAAAGGATCCCCTTATCTCAAACCAGGAGAACTATTATAGAAACCCACAGGGGTGCCATTAACTCAAACCGAAAATCTAACAGTAGTGATACAATGGTTCATCCAGTTGCACCACCTCTCCCCAAAACCATACCTTTTTTTTTTATAAGTAAACAAATTTTATTGATCAAAGAATAGGCAAAGCCATATACATAGTTCTAGAACAGTAAAAACAAAAGCATGCCTTAAGCTACATAGGCACATTATAGACAAGAAAATCATATAGGTCCATGCCATTGAAATCAACAGCAATGGCCCAAGTACAAAGTGTTCTAAAGAAAAAAACTTTCAGCTCCTCCTGAGATCTCTCCTTGTCTTCAAATGTCCTGTCATTACATTCCTGCCATAAACACCACATAATGCATATAGGGATCATCTTCCATACATCTTTAATCTGTTGCATGCCTCTTAGATTTGTCCGGCTGGCCAGCAATGCCACCACTGTCTCCGGCATAGCCCAAGACAAGTCTAATCTACTGAACACTTCATTCCATAATACCCGAGCGGTCTCACAATGTAGTAGGAGATGGTTTACAGACTCTCCCCCTACTCTACATATGCAACACCAATCAACAATAATTACCCTTTGTTTCCTCAAGTTGTTGATTGTGAGAATCTTCCCCAACAAAGCTGCCCACACAAAAAATGCTACTTTGGGAGGCGCCTTATGTCTCCAAAGTCTTCTCCACGAAAACTGAGTTTGGGGTTCTTGTGTGAGAGCCTGGTAAAAAGAGCGAACCGAGAATACCCCATTACCATTGGGTATCCACCACATTACGTCTTCCTGCTAAGTGGTTGATAATATAAAGTACAAAAGGCTGTAAAAATCTGCAAAGCTGCTCATTTCCCAGTCTTGTGCCATCCTACTAAAGGTGATGTTCCAACGGATCTGCCCCCCGGATATCTCCATAACTTCTGCCACTGATACATCTTTAGCACTAGCAATATTGAACAGTCAAGGGAATATCTCTTGTAGAGTACTATTACCACACCAAATATCTCTCCAGAATTTAATCCTTGAGCCCTCACCCAGAAGAAGTCTAGTGTGTCTACTCAAGACCTCCCATCCTCTTCGAATGTATTTCCACAAACCCATTCCATAAGCCCCCCCTTACTTCTTTAGTGCCCCCAAATAAATCTCCATATTTACTCTCAATCACCAATTTCCACAGGACTTCTGGTTTCTTATAATATCTCCACAACCACTTGCCAAATAACGCCTGATTAAAGGTCCTCATACTTCTGATGCCCAAACCACCATTAGAAATAGGGCGGCATATCATCTCCCACTTGACTAGGTGAAACTTGAACTCCTCCCCCACAACACTCCACAAGAAATCACGTTGGAGTTTCTCAATTTGAATCGCCACACTTGTAGGTATAGGAAACAAGGATAAAAAATATGTTGGTAAGTTAGATAAAGTACTTTTTATCAACGTAATCCTACCACCTTTTGACAAATACATCATTTTCCATCCCGCCAGTCTCTGCTCTACTTTCTCAATCACTGTGTCCCATATAGAAGACGCTCTCGAAGGAGCCCCCAATGGAAGGCCTAGGTAAGTCATGGGAAGTGAGGCTATCTTACACTCCAACGTGTTGGCTAGCTGTCGTAGATTGAGAACACCTCCAATGGGCACCATCTCTGATTTGTCAAAGTTCACTATCAAACCAGATAATGCTTCAAAACAAAGGAGCAATGCCTTCAGTGCTTGAATCTGATTTTGATCAGCCTCACAAAAGATAAGTGTATCATCTGCAAACAACAAATGAGATATGTTAATGGTTCCCCTCTTCGAGGTTCCGATCGAAAAACCATCCACGAAACCATTATTAGCCAATGCCGAAGTCATCCTACTAAGCGCCTCCATCACAATAACAAACAGCAAAGAAGACAACGGATCTCCTTATCTTCGGCCTCGTGTGCTATGAAAAAAACCAGCTGGACTGCCATTTATCAACACTGAGAATTTCGCCATTGATATGCACCAACGGATCCATGACCGTCACCTCTCCCCAAATCCACACCTCCCAAGAAGGTAGCGAAGGAACTCTAAGTTAACGTGATCATACGCCTTCTCCATGTCTAGCTTGCAAATGATCCCTGTTGTGCCAGCCTTCAACCTACTATCCAGATATTCATTGGCAATAAAGACCGCATCAAGAATCTGTCTCCCTTTTATAAGGAAGAGCAGGTTATCCACAATCATGTAGTAGGTTTCTTTGAGCAGCTCCTAACCGAGCAGGAGGGATGGCGACTTACCCTTGATGGCCTTGCTTTTGACGCCATTGAGGTGAATGATGTATCTCAGATGGAAAGGGCCTTTGAGGAGGCGTAGGTTTATGATGTAGTGAGGAAAATGGTTAAAGACAAAGCACCGGAGCTTGGTGGTTTCTCTATGGGTTTCTTTCAAACTTGTTGGGAAGTGATAAAAGAAGATCTTATGCGGGTGTTTCAGGAGCTATTCTTGATGTACATAAAATTCGAGAAAAGCCTTAACACCACTTTTCTTGCATTGATACCAAAAAAGGTGGGGGCCATGGAGGTTAAGGAGTTTCGGCCCATAAGCTTAGTGAATGGTGTTTATAAAATAATTTCCAAAGTGCTGGCGAACTGTCTAAGTGAGGTGTTGGGGAAGATCATTACAAAACCCCAAAACCATACCTACCAAGAATATACACCAAAAAGTCCCAATTTACATGATCGTAAGCCTTCTCCATATCCAGTTTACAAAGAATACTAGGAACACTAGATTTGATTCTACTACCCATCCGTTTGCAATGAGAACCGAATTGTGACATTCTCCACTTGACAAAAGCATTTTGTAACTTCGAAATGATCTTTTCCATAACTACACTCGTATGTTTGGCAAGAAAATAGGAAGTTTTTTATTATTAAAAATGAAAATAGTAAGTGTCAGGAACTCATCACATAAATGGGCGATTGAGAAGTTATTTCGTTCTTTCTTTTCTTTTTTTGATAAGTAAGAAGATATTTTATTGATATTTCGTTCTTTTTCGTGGGGTGGAATGGGAGAGAAAACTACATTCCATCTTGTTAGTTAGAATAAAGTTTGTTCTCCTATATCGAATGGAGGTTTATGGGTTCGTAATTTGAGGATTTTCAAATAAAGCTTTGTTGGGAAAATGATTATGGAGATATCAATTGGAAGGGGAGTCGCTTTGGAGGGAGGTTATTGATCGGAAATATGGTAGTGCTTGTGGGGTTGGTGCTCTAATGAGGTAAGGGGGGCTTATGGTGTGAGTCTTTGGAAGTTCATTAGAAAGGGTTCGGAGAGTTTTGTTAATCATGTTAGTTATGATGTTGGAGAGGGTTTTAGGATCCGTTTTTGGTTTGATATTCGGTGTGGTGATCGTGCCCTCAATAGGGTGTTTCCAGCTATTTTTCGTTTGGTTTCTGATCAGCATGCATCTGTTTCTGATTTGCTAGTCTGTTCTAATGGATATTTTCTGTGGGATGTCTGTTTCACTAGAGCTGTTCAGGATTGGGAAATTGATGAAGTTTCAGCTTTTTTCAGTTTTTTATACTCTTTGAGACTTGGTGGTAATGATGGGGATAGGATGTTATGGAAGTCCAAGGGGAGTAAAAATTTTGCGGCATGTTTGTATTAAAAGCTGTTTATTGTTCAGCATAGTCCTCCTTTTCCTTGAAAACGTATTTGGAGGTCTCACGTGCCTTCCAAAGTTATATATATACATATGGATTACTTCTCTTGGAAAAATTTTGACGACTGATAATTTGAATAAGCGCAGTCTTATTGTTATGGATTGATGTTTCATGTGTAAAAAGCATGGGGAATTGGTAGATCATTTACTTTTGCTGGAGCTTTTTTTGTAGAATCGGGTTGGCTTGGGTGATGCCTTTGAGAGTGGTTGATCTTCTTGCATGTTGAATTGGGCTATATGGTTGCTCTCAAGTGCATGCGGCTTGGATGGTTCATTTGAGTCTTATGTGGTGTATTTGGATGAAAATGAATGAGTGGCGTTACAATGATAAGGAGCATACTTTGGAGGAACTTCTGATTTTTTTTGTGCACTCTTTATTGCTTTGGTTTTCTGTTTTACTGATTAACAGAGCTTCTGCTCATGATTTTTTGTTGTCGTTTTCCACTTCTTAGAATGTATTTAGGTGTTCTCTTTTGCATACTTCTTGTGTACATGGGCATCACCTATTTTAGTCGATTTAATAAAATTGTCTATCTTACTAGTAAAGAAAAAGTCTATTTCCACCCATGATCAAATATTTATATGATTCTGTACAGCTTTGAAAAAATGATCTATTAAATTGTTTAAACCTAACGACTTAAAAACATTGGCAAAATATACCCATTAGGGTACAGCCTGGTGATCAAATGGCGGGCTAAGGATAAGCAGTAGACTTAGACACCCCAGTTCGATTCTGCACTAGGAGTTCCCTTAAATTAATAGATACATGGTTATGACAGGTCGGGTCATGTATTCAGGGTTTACTCCTCAGGGGTGAGTCCAAAGGCCCTGCTTTGGTGAGGTTCCACATTATTAAAAAAAAACATCGGCAATATATCACATATACTGGTCGGAAATAACAAATAAATGGTTGGAATAGATATCAGAATAATTATTAAAATACACAAGTATGCAATATACCTCCAGCATCTTGATATTTAGATCTTCAGAAAGTTGATCAATAGAAGTGTTTGCATCCACATCAAATATTCCCTCTGCTCGCATTACAATGTAGCCAGTTTTCTTCTGAATCTCTTCCTGGTACATTGCAAACCAATAATTTTTTGATAAGATATTGCAAATGAAGTAATGATAATATGGGAAAAATACATGCCAATGACCTCATAAATGGCTGTCAGCAACCAGCACAAAGCCTTAGGGGGATACTTGTATCCTTTTTTTTATGATAAGGAACCCTGAAGGCTATGTAAACATCATGTCTTTTACCTGGTTAAATCCGGACCCGTGTAGTGAGCCCACATTACATGGATCAGGTAAATCATCGGCTTTTCACCAATAGGATGTGACCTTCATAAATTGTTTGCATTCAGGTTCAAACCTTAGACCTAGGTGGAGCATAACCCTAAGACCAAGGCCCTACCACTTAAGCCAACCCTAGGGGTTAGGGATACTTACATCCGACCAATAATGCCTTCTGAAATCCAAATTTCAATAATAATGGAAAAACCATTTACATGCAGATGTCAGATTTTATGGACATAAATTCATGGCCAAAAAACCAATTTAGGATGTGCAATATCGGACATGGCTGATAAGAATCATTCTTTATAAGTAAAACTAAAGCTACTGTGCAGCAGCTGGGAAGCATCAGTTTATAATGCCACCAATTACCAGGCACTACTTGACCCAGTACTGCCCCTTGATAGAACAATGCCACAGCCTGATAAAGCCACCAAATATACCACAAAATAATCAAATGTGGAATGCTAAAATATCTTTTCTCAAGAGTGCCCATATCTCACAACCTCCACAAAAGAAAAAGAAAGGGAATGTCTTCTTATTCATGAACAAGAGCCAATTGGCTAAGATACAAGTGAGCCAAATGCATTAGTACTGATCAATGTTGGAGAAAGTAAAGAATTATGGCCTTGGTGCTTTACTCTTAAGTGCGCTTCTACCGACACCGATTCTAATATTTTATGGAATGTATTAAATGCTAAAATTTTGAACTCTTCCATCTAGATTTTTGTGTTGTATGAATCCAAAGCTTTGCAATTGCAAATAATCATCAGAGAAGAGAATACAATATACACTCATTGAGAAAAAGCGTCGAATTATATAAAAAATTGCTAACAAGCATAGTGAGCTTTACCTTTGAATCATTTTCATCGAAGATTTCACCAACAATCTCCTCAACCACATCTTCCAGGGTAACAATCTGTATGCATCATAAACAAAAACAAATTAATACAGGTTAGAAGTGCATTACGTTGAGGCATTGTTCCACAATTGATCATGCAAGCTTTAACCAAACTAAGAGGTAAGTCAAATTTTATGATCACATATCAGTTAGTGACATATCAGTTAGTGGGAAACTCATCTGTATTTTTTTCAATCTTGGAACACCTCCTTTTTTATTTGTTAAGCATACATTATCAAATCATCAAAAGGTGGTGCAAACAAGTACATTGGAAGCATGCAAGAGAAGCACTGAAGAAAAAAATTGAAATCTATATGGTTTTTTTCTTTTATATAGGTAATCAAGTTTTATTCATAGAAATAGGCAAAACCCAAGTACACAGGGAGTATACATAAGAAGCCCCTAGTTAGAGTTTACAATCGAAAGGAGAAAACCATGGATATTTAGTCCATTTCAAACAATGGCCCCCGCCCATAAGAACAATGATTTAAAAAAGAAAACTTTTAGCTCATCCATTGTTCTCTCGCAATCTTCGAAGCTTCTAGCATTTCTCTCCTACCAGATGCACCAACACATACATATAAGAACCATTCTCCACATGGCTACCACTTGTGAGTTACTGTGAAGGCCTCTCCAGCTTGCAAGGAAATCCACCAATCTAAGAAGCAATGACCCATGACAATCCAATTCTCGTGAAAAAATCATCCCACATGGTCCTAGCCACCTCACAATGTAAAAGCAAATGATCTACTGATTCACCATTCTTCTTACACATACAACACCAGTCCAACACCATTACCCGGCATTTCCTAAGATTATCTATGGTAAGGATCTTGTCCAATGATGTTGTCCATATGAAAAAAACTTCTTTTGAATGAGCTTTCATTTGCCATATACTCTTCCAGGCATCGGAGACCGAAATGCTTCAGCGTTTCGCAGATGAGGGGGTGGCAGAGTTGCTGGGAGGCCTGGAGCACTGTGGGAGGCCACAGATACAGCCATCAGAGTCATCTGTGCAGGCAGCCAGCTGCAGTTCCGTGCTGTCTACTGTTCTGACGCTGGGAAAAAATTTTCCAGCAAGAAACAGCTGTCTGTTCTTACTGAAAGTACGAAATCAGTGGGGGAAATGGGGGAGGTCGAAATGGAAGGAACACTGGTTTTATTTGAGTCTAACAAGGGCGGGATGATGCAATCTCTGACAACAAACGTGACTGAAGGGAGGGAGGATAATGGGAGGGGCAGGTCATCTGAGGAAGAACCTACTCCTCTAAACTCCTTTCATCCCATTGTGTCAGAATGGGTAATCCAGAAAGCTATGGAGATTAAGCACTGTGTAGGGATTACATGTGCGAAGCTGAATTTACAGCGTTACTTACAGCCATAGAGGCCGGGAATGCACAATCCAAAGCTGATTCATCCCTTAATTCGGCAAAAAAAAGGGAAAGAGAATTCAAGAGGCTTCCATGGGCAATGAATGATGATGGTGGAGAGAAGAGCTCTAGTTTATGGAGAGGGCAACATATAGGATGGTTGTACTTGCCATCTAAAGGCGCATCCGGGGGAGTCCTAATTATGTTCGATAAAAGGGTGGTGGAAAGGATAGAGGAATGTGTGGGTGACTTCACTGTGGCTTGCTCATTTATGAACTTCGAAATCTATATGGTGACCAAAGCCAGGAAGCAATGTCTATAAGACAATAACATGTTTTGGTGTTTCATGGCAGGAATTTCATATTGGTTTTAGATCCTAGCATCTCAGTCTCCACTTGCAACTTATTTATCATTTAGTTCCTTGGTGTTCAATGTCAAATAGCAAGATTCAATAACAATTCGTTGGATTCAGAGATCAGAATGTGTACATACTCCCACAGTTCCACCATATTCGTTAAGCACAACAGCCATGTGAACCTTCCTGATGCGAAACTCCCTAAGGAGATTCCAGACTAACATTGAATCTGCAGTTTAAGCCACAAACAGGGTCAAGAAACTTATATCGAAACTTCCATATAAACTATGAAGATTCAAGGGAAAGAAGATTTAAGCGATATGGCAACTATTTAGTTGCTGCTACAGAGCCTTCATTAAAGAGTATGGCCTTGCTTTGGCAGCTGACTGCAAGTTCTAGCTGACTCTAAGTTGTGTTTCTTTCTTAAAATTTTAATTTTTAAGGCATAATGGAGTGATATTCACTTCTAAAATAAAATCCAGGGGTGGGGGGGCACCATCCTTTTTTTTATCGGCAAACAAACTTTTATTGATCATAAGAATAGGCAAGAGCCCACACGAGAATACAAGAGCATCACTTATGCATGCTAGTCTAGTGATACAAGAAAATCATGAAAGTTCATCCTATTATACAGAAAATCTGCAAGAGTGGGGAAACACCTAAAAGTACTTAAGATAGATAAACATCCCCCTTTTCAAGTTTGTATTGCTTAAACTTGGAGTCAGATAATATGTTTTACCTGAGGACTCCATCCATGTCTTTTATTCTCTTGCTCTACTATGCATAAAGGGTACAGATCTACCATGCAAATTACTACAACCACAAATTGAAGTAAAATATAATGATTACCAGGCACAAAGTATGCAGGTTTCTGAGCCATATGTCCGACAGTAGTAGTTTCTAGCTGCTCACCCTTCAAAACCAAACATATTTTAATTATGCGCACTAAGAGATTGTGCCATAAATCAATACAGAAAGCAGTTGAAACTCATAGCAGAAGAAACACGAGTAGAACTGGCCAACCTTCTTAACATAATCCAGCAGATCCATAGCATATGCAATACCCACTATATTATCAATACGCTGCTCAAAAACAGGTACCCTAGAAACAGAACTATTATTAGCATATTGCATACTGAAAATTGAAAAAAAACCACAAGAGTTGTCAATCTACCTTGAATATTGATGAGTCACCCACAAGTTATTAAAATCTAAAAGTGTCGCATTGTCATCAATTGCAACTACATCTACAAGAGGTGTCATCACCTCTCTAACATGAGTATCTTTAATCTCCAATACATTTTCAATCATATCCTGAAAAGGAATTTAGAATAAGAGCATATTAACCAGAAAACAAAGGAACAAAGCTACAAAAGTCGAAAGGGATTACTGGAGTATAGTGAAGAGGTGTGATATAAAACTAAAGGCACATTAATTTCTTCTCTCTCTTTTTTCTGATGAGTAGAAGGCGCATCAATATGTGATTACAGAAATAAAAAAGGTACGGCATAGCATGTGCACTTCCAGCATTGTCAGAGGCTTTACTTGACGAGTAGGCCAAAATGACTCGCTTATATTGCCTACTTATCAAAAAAAAAATATTCCAAATCGAGTATAGGAGGCTGGTGAATGGGGAACCCACATTGCCTAAGAGAGAGAATGATTTATTATGAGTCCAAGGGATTCCAATTATAACCTTGACTGTTTTTTTTTTTAGTATAGGCCCATATGTAGTTTGGACTTTTCTTGGGTCGCAGCAAATGGAATCAAAGTTAATCCAAGCTAGAAGTGTGAAACTTGAGCCTTGACACATACAATGAAATACCCTGAGAGGATGTAAGAGGGGAAGATTGTAATACCCTGGATTCAGTATAAAAATGTGGTAGTGAATGGGATCCCACCTTACCTACAAGGAAAGAGTTCTTTCCCTTTGAGATGATTTCAATAGGCTCAAATTATAACTTTGACTAATCCTTTTGGAGTATAAGCTAAAATGTGGCTTAGCCTTTTTTTTTTTTTTTTTACAATTAAAATGTGGCTTAGCTTTTCTTGGCTTGTACACTTCTCTTGGCACTTTGTGCCATGGAAACCAACCAAATTGTGTCCCTAAATAACTTCGAGATAGATTCTCATTTATCTACACAAATCACGAGGTAAGAATCAAAGATTTGGTGGTGGATGCATTGTGTTGGTCAATTTCTTCACTCTCATTTAGAAATTGCAACACGTAATCAATTTTTTTTTTGTCAGTATACAAATTTTGTTGATTGAAATAGGCATAGTTTGTTGATTGAAATATGCATAGACCAAGTACATGGGACATATACAAGAGCAACACCTAGTCATGATTGTCTAAAGATACAAGGAAGTCATGGAGATTTAAGCCATTGAAATCTATTAAAATTGACCATTGAAATAAAGTAAAGCATTATAATATAGAAAAAAGGATAACACATGCGCAATACACTCAACATTACCCTACTCTATTACCTGTTCTTCCTCCTCAATTGCCCCACTCAACTCTGCTCCTCGCAACATCAATTTCAACTCCTCTTCAGTTACATATGGTTCACTGATATAATAAAAGTTTGAAAAAAGCAAAGCATTTCAATAAAACCTACTTGCAACAAATACACAATTTCCTCTAGGCTTAACCCCCATTGTCTGTTTCAACCTACTTTTTTTTAGGAGGGGGAAGGGTAAGGGTTACCCAAGAGATTAACCTTTTTCATAATTAAGACGTAACTAAGTTTCTTGTTGCTAAGGACGCATAGTGATAAGGATTCGTTTTACCTGTTTACATTGATTTTACTTGGAAATATAATGAAAAAAAAAAATTTGTAAAACTTTGTCTCATTACAACATTGAGCTCAACGTAGTCCTACTGTACCAACTTATAAACACCACCACTAATTCTTTAGATGAGAAATATACATTCAACCTCCCCTAGATCACCACCATCCACATTCTGATTCTGAATTCTTTTGTGCTCCTTAATACACAGTACCTTGAATAAATCACGATGCAAATTACCACCAGCATAAACAGATTCCATAGAAAAATAACAACTATTTACAAAAATAAAATAAGATCATCAAGCCACACCAACAAAACACCAAATCAGTACTCCTCGTCTGATATTTATGTTCTTTTATTTTTTGTAAACTTGTTCAACCTCATTGAAATGAAAAAATATATTTTTTTTATATGAAAAATAAGTAGAAAACTGAATAAATGTTTTGAAAAATGATGTACGAGGTAAAAGTACACTATGAAAGGGAACTTGCAAAGAGATAAAGATATGGTAAAGAAAGCGCACCTTCTTCCTTTTAAACCAAGGATTTTTAGCATCCCCATAGATAAATATGTGACAACTCTTCCCACAGGATATAATACCAATGAAAGCCATGCCACTGGTCTGACCTAGAAGCATTGCAAATAAAATATTGTCACATAAAACAGATGTACAACTGCTGGCTCCTGCTGAGCCAAATAACAGAACAGCAAAAACAAATTATGGACATCTTTAATTACATATTTATGTATGAATTATATTTAGCTTTTTCTTTTTTTAAATCCCAAACTTACCACAAACCTAGCAACCTCTGTAGCATTATGAACAGCTATACTTTTCGGAGTGATTTCTGTGAGGAGCAAAATGGCTACCTAGAATCATAAAGGAAGGGACAGATGTCAATATCCAATCTATGAGAAACATACAAGAAAAAACTAGAAAAAGAAAAAGATTAGAGGACAAAGTCCAAGAAAAAAAATACTATCATTTTGTATAGGTAATTTTTTTGATAAGTAATCAAATATATATTAATAGAGATAGGCAAAGCCCAAGTACACAAGATGGTATACAAGAGATAAGACCTATCTAGGTTGAGGTAAGGGAAACTAGAAAATCATGAAAATTCAGGCCATTAAAGTCTAAGGCTTGGTTTGGATAGTGAAAGTGTTTGAGAATGTTTGTGAATAGTAGTGAAAAAGTAATAATAGAATATTAAATAGTAGTAAAAAGTAGGTGAAAAGTAATGAATAGTAGAAAAAGTAGATGAAAAGTGATAATAAAATAAAGAATAGTAGTGAGAGTATTTGAGAGTACCTAAGATACTCTCGGTACCCAAACAAGGCCTAAAGCAATGGCCCAAAGAAATAAAGTACGAAAAAATAGCATTCTAAGTTCCGCCAAAGACCGCTCTTGATTTTCGAAAATCCGATTGTTGCGCTCTTACCATATACACCACATAATACAAATCGGAATCATATTCCACATCGCCTTGATTTGTTGAACTCCTCTCGTAAGTGTCCATCTGGCCAATAGATCCACCACCGTTGCAGGCAAAACAAAGGCTAACTCTATTCGGCTAAAAACTTCTACCCACAAGGCTCTAGTAGTCTCGCAATGTAACAAGAGGTGATCCACTGTCTCTCCAGATCTCTTACACATGCAACACCAGTCTAGTATAACTAACCCGCGCTTCCTCAGATTGTCGGTAGTCAGAATCTTCCCCAACGCTACTGTCCAAATAAAGAAGATCGCTTTCGGAGGCGCCTTATTTCTCCATATTCGTTTCCATGGGAACGAAATATTTGCTACTCGGAAAAGGGACTTGTAAAATGATCGAACTGAGAAAATGCCCTTACCCGAGGGAGTCCACCACATCCTATCAACCTGCTGTCTACTCGGCTTCATAGAATAAATAAGGCTGAAAAAATCCTCAAAGATGTCCACTTCCCAGTCTTGTGCCGCTCTACTAAATGTGATGTTCCACTGTACTTGGTCCCCTATTAGAATCGTGAGGTCTTCTATTGACGCTTCCTGGTTGCATGCCAACTGAAAAATTGTAGGAAAAGAATCCTTTAGGGCCTCATTCCCACACCATATGTCCCTCCAAAACTTAATGCGAGAACCCCTCCCCAACACCAATTTAAAATGGCTACTAAAATCCCCCCCCCCCTTCCTAATGTGTTTCCAAACTCCCACACCTCTAGCACCGTACACCTCTTCAATACACCAGCCCCCCCACATGCTTTCGTATTTACAATCAACCACTTGTTTCCATAGAGCTTCTGTCTCCTTATTATAGCTCCATAGCCACTTCCCAAGCAAGGCCCGATTGAAAGTTCTTAGATTTTTTCAACCCAAACCACCAGAAAAGAGTGGTCTACACACCTTATCCCAACTTACCAGGTGATATTTGAATTCATCCCCTATATCCCACCCCATAGGAAATCACGATACAGCTTATCAATACGAGCCTCTACCTCGGCAGGTAATTGGAACAAAGATAGAAAATATGTAGGTAAGTTAGAAAGGGTACTCTTGATAAGAGTCAAACGACCACCTTTCGACAAATACAATCTTTTCCACCCTGCCAATTTCCTTTCTATCTTCTCTATGACTGAATCCCATATGGATGAGGCCCTAGCTGTAACCCCCAACGGCAATCCCAAATAGGTAATAGGAAGAGAGGCTACCTTGCACCCAAGAATACTAGCTAGTTGCCTAGGATTACTCATATTCCCCACTGGCACTAACTCTTGACTTGTCAAAATTAACTTTCAAGCCTGACGCTGCTTCAAAGCATAATAACAAAGCCTTCAATGCCCTCAACTGAGTTCGGTCTGCCTCACAAAAAATAAGCGTATCATCTGCAAAAAGTAAATGAGACAAAATAACAGTGCCCCTATTAGGATCACCAATCTGGAATCCAGTCAAAAACCCGTGCGTAACCGCCGCCGATGTCATCCTACTCAAAGCCTCTATAATGATAACAAAGAGAAGTGGGGACAAAGGATCTCCTTGCCTTAGACCTCGTGAGCTGGGAAAAAAGTCGGTAGGGCAGCCATTAATCAATACTGAGAATTTGGCTGTAGAAATGCACCACCTAATCCAAGTACACCACCTAGACCCAAAACCGCATCTCCCCAACAAATACAAGAGGAAATCCCAATTTACATGGTCATACGCCTTCTCCATATCTAACTTACAAATAATACCTGTGGAACCAGCCTTTAATATGCTATCCAGGCCCTCATTCGCTATCAAAACTGAATCCAAAATTTGTCACCCCTTGACAAATGCATTTTGTGGTTTAGAAATGATCTTGCCCAAAACCGCCCCCAGTCTATTAGCAAGAACCTTGGATATAATTTTATACACCCCATTCACAAGGCTAATGGGTCAAAAGTCCTTAACCTCCATCGTTCCAATCTTTTTTGGAATCAACGCAATAAAAGTAGCATTTAGGCATTTCTCAAACTTTCCAACCAAGGATATTTCCTGAAACACCTTCATAATGTCCAGTTTCACCACCTCCCAACAAGATTGGAAAAAACCCATCGAGAAACCATCTGGGCCTGGAGCTTTATCTTTACCCATGCGATTGACTACACCAAACACTTCTTCCTCCTCAAAAGGCCTCTCCAACCAAGATGCTTCCTGAGGTTCAATAGTGTCAAAAACAAGACCATCCAACTTTGGCCTCCATCCCTCACGTTCTTTTAGCAGTTGTTCATAGAACTCCACCACATGGTCACGAATCAAAGTGGCCTCCTTACACTCCATACCATTAATGTTTAGCGTTTCAATGGTATTAGTTCTTCTATGAGAGTTAGCAACTCTATGGAAGAACTTAGTACTCCGGTCCCCCTCTTTCAGCCACAAAGCTCTCGACTTCTGGCGCCACGAAATCTCCTCTAGGGATAGTAGTCTTTCTAAATCTGCAGCCAACTCTGACTTGCGCAATACCTCTTCCGGTGAAAGGGCTCTAGTCTCCATTATTTGCTCAAATTGTTGCAACTCCTCCACCTTGAATTTTTTCCGTTCCCTTATGTCTCCGAAAGATTGTGAATTCCAAAGTTTAAGGTCATTTTTCAAAGCTTTTAACTTACAGGCTAGGATGTATGAGGGGTTACCATGGAACTGATACGAAGACCACATTGCCTAACCTTATCCACAAAGCCTTCACTTTTCAACCACATGTTTTCAAACTTGAAGTAACGACGCCCGCTTTGAATGCCTCCACAATCCAACAATATAGGAAAATGATCCGAACAAAGGCGTGGCAGCCTTTTTTGACACACTTCCGGAAAGTGCACCTCCCACTCCGGTGAGATTAGGAATCTGTCAAGCCGGGACCATGACTGATTATTCAACCAAGTGAAAGAACCCCCCAATAGAGGAATATCCAACAAATTTAAATAAAAAATACACTCTGAGAACTCTGTCATTGCTGGGCGCAGCCTACTCTCACCCGATCTTTTACTAGGAAATCTGATGACATTAAAATCCCCTCCTATACACCAAGGAAGCTCCCACCAGCTATGTAGCCCAGCAAGTTCCTCCCATAAGAGACGTTTATCATTGTCTATATTTGAGCCATATAAACCTGCAAAAGCCCACACAAAATTATCTGCCACACTCTTAAAAGAGCATGCCACAGTATACTCCCCCACAAACTCCTCCATTCGCTCAACAACTCTTTTATCCCACATCACTATAAATCCACCCGAAGTCCCATTCGAAGCTAGATAAGCCCAATTTGCATAAGTGCAACTCCAAATACTTCGAATTAATCTTCTAGACACACTTTTCAGTTTTGTTTCTTGTAAACAAACTATGTCCGCCCTCCATTCTCGCAGCAAATTTTTTATACGAAGCCTCTTATTCGCCTCATTTAACCCGCGGACATTCCAAGACACAATTTTCAGCTTCATAAAGAATAAGCAAGCCCCTTCCCTTTGGATCTCTCACGACTTGAGCTTCCTTCATAATTCAAAGACCAAGTTAGGCGCTTGAGTTCCCGCTGTTTTTTCGACCCTGATTTCTTAGACTGTGTATGACCTGCTTCAACTGCAGTAAGTAGAGCCATAAACTGTTCTTCATATCCCACACATTCAATACCTATCCAGTGATGCATTTAGGTGCTCTCTCTCTCCAAAATTTAGTTCCCACTTCTCCAAATGCTTCTACCATTGTTAAGTTAGCAAGTCTACCAAATAAGAGGTATTGATGATATTAAAAAAACAAAAACAAAGACGAACTTAACAACCTAGTGGGCTTGGATTTATATGAGATATTGAATGACGCAGTCTTCAGCACTAATTATATGCTCCAAGTTTAGGTCTTCAAGTTATTATTATAATTAAACACTCAACCTTCATACTCCATGCTAAATCACTAGCTGTCTCGAAAGCTTAAACGGATAGGAAAATGCGAATTTGATAATTTAAATCATATTTTCAAACACTACATATCTCCTATTGATCAAAAAACGAGATATTGGGACATACAGTCATTACTCCAGTTGCTGCACTAACACCAGCTTCGCCAAATATTGCTGTTGCGGCTTCTGCGACTAAGGCAGTTGCTCCAATATTGACAACACTGATTACATATATAGAATCCAAATGACAAAAAACTGTTCAATTCAAACCAAGAAAATTGAATTCTTAACACTGAGAACCATGAAAAGGTCAGTACGTTGTGCCAATTAGTATAGTAGTTAGGAACCGTGTGACATCACTGTGAAGCTTTCTGAAGACTCCATTTTCAGGCTCCTTTTCAGCCAACTCATGCACCTAATACAGATTGATGAAAATTATAATAAGCTATATTATTTTCAATAAATAAGACCATTTTTTTTTTATAAGTATAAATAAGACAATTTTATTGACGAGCAAAACAACGCTATCTGAGTACACTAGAAGTATACAATTAATACACCAAGCTAAAAAGAGTAAAGAGATCATTATGAAAACCAAAACTGGAAAAACATAAGTATGCTGCCATTCCAATGATAAAAGGATCTAAAAATGAAAAGAGAACATCAATCTACATGCAAATATAAGTAACCAGAATAATTTTTTAGAAAAAAAAAAAAACATCTGCCACATGGTTTGAGGATACAAGAATAAACTTTTAACTCGGTATTCACTTTCTAAAAGATTAGGTAGCTTCAAAACCAGAGAATGTTATATTTCATATGCATAAAAGAAGTCAACTTTTAATTAGGTCAACTCTCATGTGTGAAGTTGAGTTCCTTACCAAATGAAATAAGCACTTTTAAGCTACAAAGTTGTATAGCCTAAATGTAAAATAAATCTTAAGTCAACATGCAGATCTCACAATATATTCTACCAGCCAGGGTGATGCTGAGAAGGGTGGTCGATTTTCAAGCAAATTGGAGAGGCCTTCATGGCAATCCACAGATTGTAGCAATCTGGAAGATGGTCCAGATATGTCTATGGTGTGCTTTATTGTCCAAATCTTGGATTTATATGCAAGGATCTTAATACATGATAAAATGACAATACATTTACGTTTTGCCTTGCTTATTAAGACTATGTTAGTGAACTTCATAAGAGGGTAATACGAAAATTGCATAAACTTGACAGGATGCTTATAAATTTTTTTTATCAGTAATCAAAGTATTTTATCCATAAAAGTAGGCAAAATCCAAGTATAAAGGTAGTACACAGGAAAAACCTACCTAGAGTTTTTTTTATTTTTTATAAGTAAACCTAACTACTTATCAAAAAATAAGTAAACCTAACTAGAGTTTACAAAACCTAACTAGACTTTTTTCTTTTTTTTTATAAGTAAACGAAAATGTTATTGATAAAGAATAGGCAAAGCCCAAGTACACAAGATGATATACAAGAGATAAGGCCTATCTAGGTCACAGTATTAGAAACTAGAAAGTCATGAAAAGTCAGGCCATTAAAATCTAAAGCTATGGCCATAGAAATAAAGTATGAAAAAAATGAGTGTGAAGTTCCTCTAGTGACCGCTCCTTATTTTCGAAAGTCCGCTCATTCCACTCTTGCCATAAGCACCACATAATGCAGGACGGAACCATCTTCTATACGGCTTTGATTTGTGAGACTCCTCTCGGGGATGCTTATAAAGTTAATTCTAAGACATGCGGAAATGCCTTTGAGACAATAATTATTAGCATTTATAACACAAAGAATCGCTCAGTACTAAGGATTAGACCAAGTACCTTCCAAGGCCAAAGCGTAGTAATTGAAGTCTCCGCCATTGAGAAAAACGCCGATAGACCCAAAAGCGCTGCCAAAACCAGACCCTGCTCTTTGAAAACCCGAAGAACCTCTGACGTCTTCGGCCACGCATTCCTCAACAACAAAATGCTTTTCCCAGTAACGCCATAACCAGGATTTACCGCGCCTTCCATTGCAAACACTCTCCTACACCCAAACGCTAAAACCGCACAAACCATTGCCACCAAAACAATTCGGCGCTTCACCAACTCTGTAAAAAAGTCTAAATTCACACCTTTACCACACAAACTCTCACTATCTTCACCCAAAAATTCCAAACCATCTCTGCGTAAAAACAAGTCGTTTTCCTGATATCTAGCACTAAAACAGCTCCTAAAACCACACGGACCAATGCAATTCAAACATAACCGAGATGGGTACCGATTATTTTTCTCCAAGATCTTCACCGGAAATCTCATGTGCCGATCAAAGTAAGACAGCAAACACGACGATTTCGTGCCGGAAATGAAACTTGTCGCATTGAAAATAGAAGATTCCAGCGCCATGAAACCAAACATTCAGAACAAAAAAAAACTAATGGGTATATTGGAATAATAGAGTTAAATGAGCATATTTCAAGTTCTTTATAGCTGCCGAACCATAAAATAGTTAAACAAAAGCACTCACAAAACAGGAAAAAAAAATGTTACGGAAAGGTTTTAAAGAGAATTTAATAGGGTGAGAGAGAGGAGGCGGAAGTTGGGGCATCATGGATTAAGAGAAACCCTACAGCGGGGTGTGGTGAGATTGAGAGTTGCCAGCAACATGTTGGTTGTTGGAGAGCTCGCTCGAGTGTTTTCTTTTTGGACAGAACAGAAGAAGGAAAGGCAAATTTGACTGAGATTGAGCCTTTGGGTTTTAGGAATTTGTGGCAAATTTGACTGAGATTGGGCCTTTGGGTTTTAGGAATTGTAATGTTATCCTGCGGGCACTGGCCCTCTTCTAAGTGCTTAAAAACATTCAAAGAAGCCCAGCCCAGTTAAGTTTTTTTAATTATAAAAAGATATAATTTGTTTAAAAGAATTAAAATTCTCGCATGGCAGTCAAATAGTCCTATTAACTGTCACGTGATTTTCATTATTAGTAGCAAATGGAAAGCTATAAAGGAGGAACTTCTTCTTAATCATAAA
>QEOT01007669.1:55139-90245 GCA_003123785.1 Pterocarya stenoptera
AAAAAAAAAAAACCTATACGTAACTCGAGCACTTTGCTAAAATTGAACCAGCGACCTCTTCTAACACCCCATTTCTAATTAGGATTGGAATAACCAAACATCATTTCAGTAACCACTTCTTAAATTTTGACTCTATTATTTTAATAATCAAAATTCCTATGCCATGACATGGACCAAAATTCCTTTGAGTAACCACAATGATCTTTTTTTAGGAACAATCCTTATGATCAAATGTGAAAGCACAACAATGATATGGACCAAGAATAAAGCAAAGCAATTCTGGACGCACAGATTAATAAAATTCAATATGGGAAAAATATAAATTAACTAAAGCAAAATAAAACAAAATCTCCAAATCAAATAATCAACACTTAAAATCACAAGCCCAAAGCATGATTCATAAAACAAGAAACATTTATTCTTCCTGAAGTTTTTTTTTTTCAATATACATTTGCCATGAGTATCAATTGCACTAAGTTTTCCTTATACATAAGGTAATAATTCTGGACGCACAGATGAATAAAATTCAATATGTGAAAAATATAAATAAGCCAAAGCAAAATTAAACAAAATCTCCAAATCAAATAATCAACACTTAAAATCACAAGCACAAAGCAATATTGATAAAACAAAAAGCATTTATTCTTAAATCACCTTGGGGATTATCGAACAGAGAGAAGTTCAGTTGCCACCGGGTTCGTGTCCCGTCGCGGGGTGAAGACAACGGGGATGGAGGTTTGGGGGTTATGGTTTGTGTGGGTTTGCGAGGCCTTGGAGAAGAGAGAACGGGAGGAGAGAAGCGGACAACGATTGTGATGCCCTAGGCATTTTCTGATTTTGAGAGAAATAGAAATCGGCCTCAGGGATTTTGATGCATGCAGGTTCGGGGATTAGGGTTCGTGTGGGTTCTCAAAATCTTGGAGAAGAGAGAACTGGAGGAGAGAAACAGAAAAAGATTTTGCCTTTTGAGTTCGGTGACTAGGGTTTTGATGCAGGTTCATTTTGATGGAGGTTCTGGGGTTAGGGTTCCAGTGGGTTCGTGGTGTTCTTGGAGAAGAGAAGCAATCGGCTTCAGAGAAGGATGCGGGGGAGGAACATCACAGGCCAGAGCGATTTTGATGCAAGTTCATTTTGATGCAGCCCCGGGGGTTAGGGTTCCAGGAGAAGAGAAAGCATTTGGGTTCGTGGTGTTCTTGGAAGAGAAGCAATCGGGTTCATGGTGGAAGAGAAGCAATCGGGTTCAGAGGGATGTTTTATTGTGGTTTGGTTTAATTAATAAAACGGTGCGTTTAGTACTTATGCCACGTAGGAGCCGAGGCCGCACCGGGGGTATCTCGCGGTTGGCTTTAGAGTTTCTCTTAAGAGAAACCCTACAACGGGGTGTGGTGAGATTGAGAGTTGCCAGCAACATGTTGGTTGTTGGAGAGCTCGCTCGAGTGTTTTCTTTTCGGACAGAACAGAAGAAGGGAAGGCAAATTTGACTGAGATTGAGCCTTTGGGTTTTAGGAATTTGTGGCAAATTTGACTGAGATTGGGCCTTTGGGTTTTAGGAATTGTAATGTTATCCTGCGGGCACTGGCCCTCTTCTAAGTGCTTAAAAACATTCAAAGAAGCCCAGCCCAGTTAAGTTTTTTTAATTATAAAAAGATATAATTTGTTTAAAAGAATTAAAATTTTCGCATGGCAGTCAAATAGTCCTATTAACTGTCACGTGATTTTCATTATTAGTAGCAAATGGAAAGCTATAAAGGAGGAACTTCTTCTTAATCATAAATGGTGGGGCTGCACATCGAACCACTCGAGCCAGATTTGGGGCTGACCCGATCCGGCCCGCAGGCAATTCTGGCTAAACTTAACCTAACCCGTAAAACATTGGATCGAGTCGAACCCGTTCTTCTTCTCCTCTTTCGTTCCGCCATACACATTGGAGATTTGGAGGGCAAAAACTAAAAACTTAGGCCTCGTTTGTTTTCAGAAAACATCTCATCTCATCTCAATTTTATCATTACAAATTTTTCAAATTTCAATACAAAATAAAATAAACAATTCAACTTTTTCAAATCTCAAAACAAAATAAAATAAACAATTCAACTTTTTTAAATACATCTCATCTTATCTCAAATAATCATTACAATTTTCTCAAATTTCAATATAAAATCAAATAAACAATTCAACTTTTTCAAATCTTAAATAAAAATAATATTAAAAAATATATTCTAAGAATATTTTATTTAACTTTTTAACTTTAATTTCAACTCATCTCATCTCATATCTGAAAACAAACGAGGCTAAAAAGACCCATTCTGGATCTCATGCCTCGTCTTATTCATGGATCACCAAGCTTTGCTATGTTTTAATTTTACAAACTGGTCAACAAGCCATGTTTGATGGAATTTGATTGAATGATTGTGACGAGAGAACAAGTGTTTGAATTCTTCAACAGAGAAACAGAAAGAAGGAAAATAAAGGGGGAAATTGGTGAGAAAATAATAATAACATGAGAAAAAGAAAGAAGTCCAATTAGTACCGATCTGTTTTGATTACCTAAAAAAAAGAAAAAACAAGAGAAGAAAAGAAAACAAGTCACCCGTGGAGAGGAAAAAAAACCCATTTGAATGATCATTGCCCTATGTTCGGCTCAAATCCCACACCTATAAGAACAGAGATATGAAGGAAAAATGAATATCGAAGATAGCGATGAGGATTCCAAGACCGTCGTATTCTAGGTGAGCCTCGATGAAGTGGTCGGTGAAAATCTCTTTCTTGAGCATGAGGGAGGCCAGGGAAGTGGACTCAGTCAGCTTGAAACTACACAAACGACCATTGTTGTCACTGGCAATCCAACTCTACTCTACCTTTCTTGGTCTTCTTCTACCTCTGTTGACTCTCCTAACAATGACAGACAGAAGTGGTGGGGGAAGAGAGCGAACGAGGTGAGGCTTGACTTGGTCCATTCACAGACCCAACGTCACATTCAGGTGATCGGTTTCGACCAATGTTGGGTGTATTAAACCCATGAACCGATGAACCCGATTTTAGTCAGGTGGGTTCATGTCGGACCTTTCGGATTGATCGGGTCTAGGCCTTTTATGTACAGCCCTAACACAAGGCATCTCGAATAAATATTGCACAATGAGCAAATTTCAAAACAAGTTAGGTATATCAATCGACTTTTTTTTAAAGAACTTGCACAAAAAATCTTCCCACAAAGAAAAGAAGCATTATTGCACAATGAGATACAATAAAATTCCATTGATAAAGTCCCAATCATATTCATACATATATGGGCTTCATTTTCAAGCATAAAAAGTTACAACTTTTGTTACTCTATCTATAACAATAACTAGGGGCAAACCATTAGCTGGTTGAATATGGAGTGAGCATGACAAAGCTACTGAATTTTCGTCTTTGTAAAGAAACTTGCAGGAGTTGTCGTATCCTTCCTAACTAAGATCAGCTACTTGGCCATTAAAACCCGGAATTCGACCGCACAGTGTACTCAGCCACAAGTTGAGCAAAAGACGATGACTTGTTTTCAAGCAATCTTACTGGAGAATCATATTCCTCGATAAGCCCTGCACCAAGAATACAGAAACATTAGCTTCACGCCATCAGATTACAATGAAATCATTCACATCATGATTCCATGAAAATATGGTGTGTAGGAAGAAATCATATGAGCCAAGAAAAAAAAAGAGAGGAAGAAATCATATGGCCAAAAAAAGAGAGGAAGAAATCATATGGCCATACTAACCATTATTTAGAAGCAAAACCATGTCACTATCAATAACGGAAGTTATCCGATGTGCAATGGTAATGACAGTACAGTTGGAAAAATGTTGCCTGACAGTTTCCTGAATCAGATTATCTGTAGCCGTATCGACAGAAGCAGTAGCTTCATCAAGCACCAATACCTTGCTTTTCTTCAGTAGCACACGCCCAAGGCAGACCAGCTGCCTCTGACCCATACTCCAATTCTCTCCATTCTCGGTAACTGCAAGGGCCAATAAGCAATAAATTTCCATAATATACTTCAATGCTCTATAAAAGAGAAGCCGAAAAGACAAACCAGCAGAATCTAGTTTTCCTTCTTTCTTCCTGATTTCATCTCCAAGTTGACACTTATCCAGAGCCTGAACAATTAGAGGGGTGAAACAATAAATAGATGAAATAATTATATAAGCAGGTGCCACCCACTGAGCATAAATACCAAAAGTAGTGCGTGCATGTCTGCTTATGGTGAAAGATTATGGAGAAAGTTTCTTTCAATTAGCAAAGAAAGAAACCAACCCACCTCCCAAATTTGTTCATCTGCATACTCTTCAAGCGGATCCAGGTTGGTTCGTATGGTCCCTTCGAACATGGTTGGATCCTGAGGGATAATGCTTAGTCTAGACCGCAAATCATGCAGTCCAATCAAGGAGATATTAATGCCATCTATAATTATCTGACCAGCAGTGGGTTCAACAATCCTGAAAAGTGTTTGTATGAGTGTAGATTTGCCACTGCCTGTTCTCCCTACAATGCCAGTTTTCATTCCTCCGGGTAATGTGCATGTGAGACCTCTCAATACAAATGGCATATGCGGGGCATACCGTACCTACATGTCGCCCATTTACATTAGTTGAAACACCACGCTATAAAAATCTTGGCCATGAACAACCCCATACACAACGCCATGGTTTTTGGGATAATCAACTTAGACTTGAAAATACCTGCAGATCACGAATATCAACTTCTCCATGTGATGGCCAAGAATGATCTGGCTGGTTTTCTTCCGTCAAAAGAGGTGGCTCACTCGGGATGCAAGTGTATTGAAGTATCCTCTCGACTGATATAATTTTGTTCTCCAGTTGGCAAATATTCGATATTACCCAGGCTTGTAACATGTTTAGATAAAGTCCATACGTCACGGCCAAGCCTGCAAAACCTTTAGAGAAAAAGGAAAAAAACAAAGCAACAGATAGGCATTGTTCATGTTCCTTTACAATTTAAATTTAAATCAAGAGCAAGAAATATTGTTAGTAGGACACCAGATGGAAATTACTCACCTGGATCAATGGCTCCCTCAGGAATATAGACTAAGAAGAACAAGGAGAAGGCAAATGTGATTGAAGATAACATATCGAAGCGGAAGCACAACCATTCCATTGCACCAGCAATATGGAACTCTGGTCGAGTATACGCATCCGTAAGTCTCATACTTGTGTCACTAAATCTTGATTCTTCATCAAAGCTCCTAATAGTTGTTGAGCCTGAAATTGTTTCAGCAAAATGTTGTATCACCGGCGCTTTGCACACTCCAACTAATCTTGCTAGCTCTCGGGCAGAAGAAATATAATATTGCTGCATAAATAATGGTTTGTAAGAACACCTATCTCCACATGAAGATGGTAATGATACATTATAATACACTACACAGGGCATTGGCTTTAATGGATGCTTAATGTTGATAGCTCTTTAGATAGCTCCAACCAGAATTTCTGAGGTGCACAAGACAATACACATTACACGGCATCATCCAGCACCTCGGCAAACATCTATCTTAAGAAAATACATTTTAAACAGGTATTCATTCATCTAGCAACTAGGTGGAAATTTCTACATAAAAAAGACAGCTGAATTCTGCTCAAAGGATTGGCATTTAATACTTTGTTTTTGTAAGTGACAATTAATCTATTAAAGCATGTAGAGGTAAATAAAGTGGCATAATGTACACATGCTGATATCAATGATGCAATTTAAGATGTCATCTGATTAAGGCATGTTTCAGCATAATATGCAACGGAACTTCCTGACAAAGCCAGGTGGTATACCTGATACCAGATACAGGTTGCAATGACTGGGATAAATACGATGAAAACCTGCCATGCAACTCGAGACATCACAGCAATAGTTCCAAGGAGCTGGATCGTAGAGAAGGCAACTGCCCCAGCTTGAAATGCAATGGTCAAATCCACAGCACTTTGGTCCGTAGAAGCCTGAAATGAAACATACCGATATTTTAGAATCTTTTTCACATGCATTATATCAGACTCCAAGAATGCGTGTGCATGTTTGCATTCGAGAGAGGTGGATGGAGACCGAGACAGGATTTCTTAATATGAAGAACAATGCTATATGAAAATTGTAAACTACATCCATCCGGAAGCAATGAATGAAGGAGCACCACAGACGCATTTCCACTTACCCTGTTTATGATTCGTCCACTAGGAGTGGCATCAAAAAATGACATTGGGGCACGGAAAATGCACAAGTGCATTTTATTGAAAAGTAAAGTAGCTGTCTTGTACCCAGCCGTTACAATAAACGTGGCCCTCACAAGGATGCACAAGGAACTTCCAATGGCCAAAGCAACATAGACAATTATTAGAGTAGAGTTAGCAACTGCAGGTTTCACGTCCTGCGAGACAGGAGTTGCCCAGGCCATCCAATAATCGCTTCCAATTTGAAGAAGCTGAAAGAGAACCTGTGCCAGCAATATAAAAGGCACAAGAGCTCCTCCGTATGCCATGGTGATATATCTCCAATAGACTGAAAACCCAACTTTACCTTTCTCTCTCTCTTCTTCTTGGATAATCTGTCCTTTTAATCCGACTATGTCATCTGCTTTACCATCTTTATTATCTTGTTTTGGAACAACCCCATTAGTACTATCCATATTCCCAACTTCCTTCCTCGTACTTGTACTTTCAGAAACTGACCCTGCCTCAGCAGCACCGAAAGCTGACAAAGCTTTCTTATGCGCGCCCACAAGTTCCTTAAAGTCGGTTCCTGAATTAAGGATATCATCGTACTTTCCAGCTTGAGTAATTCTTCCATCTTTCATGACCTAACAACAATTTATACACAGAGTTCACAGGCAGCCATAATTTTAGCCCTTAAATGAAAATCCGAAAAGAAACTAAAATGCGAATGGCTCACGAGGATAAGATCAGCAGCAGGTAAGAACTCCACTTGATGAGTAACATAAATCACTGTTTTTGAACTCAGAAGGCCCAGCAAACATTCCTGCCATATAGAAATAAATGTATTCAAAAAAAATTTCAGAACCACCACAGTAAACAAAACAGAACAAAGTGCATCGGTAGGTCAACATTAATGACCATATACGCATAATAAATTAGAAACTAACCTCCTCCCGACTGAAAATGTACCGGGAAGTAAATTACCTTAAACAGATGGGATCCAGTATGGGCATCCACAGCACTAAAGGGATCATCAAACAGATAGATATCAGCATCTTGGTACAGAGCACGTGCAATTTGGATTCTTTGCTTCTGCCCGCCGCTCAAATTGATTCCTCTCTCCCCTATGACTGTCTGATCCCCAAAGGAGAGAATTTCCAGGTCCTTCTTCAAGGAGCATGCTTCAAGGACCCTCTCGTATTTTTCTCTTTCCATATCCTTACCAAACAATATGTTCTCTTCTATCTTGCCACTTTGTATCCATGGTGACTGAGCAACATAGGCCTTTTTTCCACACAACTTAATGATCCCAGATATCTTGGGGACTTCTCCTAGGATACATGAAAGCAAACTGGACTTTCCTGAACCAACAGTCCCACAAACTGCAACCCTCATGCCATTTTGCACTTTGAAATTTATATCTTTCAACGTCGGATTAGGGGAAGCTAAATCCCAAGAGAAATTCCCATCAACAATCTCTATTGTTGTATCAGAACCACCTCTAGGAAGCCTCTCTATAACATCAGGCTGCAAGTCATCAAGACGAAGAAACGACGCAATTCGATCAAGGGACACTTTAGTTTGAACAATCATTGAAATTGTTTCAGGAAGTTTATAGATGGGCCCCTGAAGAATCCTAAACGTTGCAAGTGCAGATAAGATCTTGCCTGACTCAAGCGGGATCCCCATTAGAATACAAGCACAAAATGTGACCACAGACACAAATGTCGGGGCACCCCAGAAGACAAACGAGGTCATTGCCGAAGTGTAATCAAATTTCTTCAGCCATCCTGCTTCAGCGTTCCTGAGATCGGTAATTCTAGATAGAAACTTCATCTCCCATGCTTGAAGCTTCAGAATCTTCATGTTCCTCAAAATCTCAGATGTTGCCTTCATCCTTCTGTCTTTCGATTCCATTATCTTGTCCTGAAATTTCTCCTCTAATTTTCCCAAAGGAAAATTTGCCAACATAACAAGTATAGTTGCAACAAAAGCCGCAACTGAAGCAAGCCCAAGATTTTTATACAAGATTGACAACGCGATGGCCACTTCCACAAGGACCATCCATGGATCGTGCATATAGTAAGCGAAGTCACCTACCCTCTCAGCATCAACAGCCATGAAATTGATGACCTCCCCGCTAGTGTGACCCTGCCTTGACTGGCATGAAAGGGTCAGACCTTTATTGTAGACCATTGTGACCAATACTGCTCGGACCCTAATTCCAGCCAGTTGCGCCTTAAAGGGCCCGTGCATCTGTGAGATGCTTTCCACAAGTTTTGCAGCAAAAAATACTGAAACCAGAACATAACCTTCACTCTTGAAGTCCCGCCGCCCATTGAGGTATTGGACAAAAGTGTCAATAAGATATGGCCCGACATAGGTAGCCAGTGTTGATACAATCTCGAGAAAGCCTGTCAAAAGAATTTCCTTCCATGCCGTGAAGATTAATACCTTCGCCAACTTAAGTGTGGTCACTCCATTATTTGTACCACACTCTGCCTGAAGCTTATTTCTAAAAGCTGGAAAGGCCCCAACTACGCTATCACCAGTAGCAAGTTGAGGAACATCCTCAATGTCTAATGTCTTCTTGTTGCCAGCAGCAATTAGAGAGCCCATCCAAGAGAACGTAAGGATGCTGAAAATCCCAGCATTTGAATAAGGGGTTACAGTTTCACCCCCCTTAGGCTTATTTGACTCTGCTTCAATAGTTGCACTAGAATCACCATTCAAAAGAGGTTCTTCAAGAAGGGTATCCTCGCCCTCATTCTTCCCAAAGAACCCCACATAACAGAAGAACAAACCCGTGACAAGGGAGACGACATCGGAAACAAAATACTGAAGGGATAAATTAACGTGTTCTCTGTAAAGAATGATGTCTACAATAAGGCTATAACAAGAAATGGAGAGGTAGAAACCCCACCAAACTCTCAATAAAAACGGGTACTTTGTTTCACCTGAATTAAAGGATGGGGCACGCAAGTAGACACAAACTGCACCCCAAGCGAGGGTCCTAACCGCTAAATCCAAAAGGGTAACAAGCCCTTCCTCAGACCAACCATTTCTATACCAATAGAAGTAATTCAATAAACATAAGACAAGACTAAACACAGAAACACCCAAACAACAAATTAGAGTTAGTTTATAGTACAAACTCCGGGTGTTCTTAAACCTTTCCTTTGGACCTTCACTGTGACCAGCCCTGAATTTCTTGGACACCCATGAGATGGTCAGGACAAATAACAAAACCAGGTGTAATGAACAAGAAAACCCACGTAGGAAAACGGGTTTGAGGAGAAAATCAGTACCCGAGTGAAAGAGTGAGGAGTAGTAGTGCGAGAACGAGATTGACATAACGTGCTTTGACGAAGGAAGAGGTTCCATTTTCCGTTGGGATTTTTGTGGACGTTTTTCTGTGAGATGGGTGTGCAAGACGTCGTGGATTCTATGTTAAGAGCGACACATATTCTCGTGTATATAAGGGAAAGAATTTGCGGGCATGGAGGAATAGAGTCCAGACTCCAGAGAGAGTCTGACAGAGATTGAGAGAGTCAAAGGAACCTTTCCGTGGGCGTCGGATAACGTGGGGAGCAAGACTCCTGGTTTGGGTATTCAAACAATCTCAATACTATTGTTCTTTTTATTATTGAAAAATATTAATAGAAGTTATTGTTTGTAATATTCATTTTATATATATTATGTAGATTCATTTAGATCGTCTATTTTTTAAAGTGAGAAAAAAATGAGAGGAGGAGAAGAAGCCACATTGTGAGTACAAAGTGTGCACTCACAATAGTGGCTTCTCTCTAGCATTGCTCTATTATTATTATTTGTTATCTTTTTTTTTTACTATTTATTATTTTTTATTTATTTTTTATTATTATTTTATTACTACTTTCTTACTAAGATTCACAAGCATTCTCAACACTTTCACTATCCACACCAAACAAACTGAAAGGTCGAACACTGTAACGAAAATGTTGTAAAATTAGATTGAAATTAGTTGATGTCAATAATCTTAGTTTATTTTCATAAAACATTTCATCTTATTTCATTTTATATCAATTTTATTATTATAATTTTTTCAAATTTCGATACAAAATAAAATAAATAATTCAACTTTTTCAAATCTATTTCATCTTATCTCATCTAATTATTACAACTTTTTCAAATTTCAATACAAAATAAAATAAATAATTTAACTTTTTTAAATCTCAAAATAAAAATAATATTAAAAATATATATTTTAAGAATATTTTATTTAACTTTTTAACTTTAATCTTAATTCATCTCATCTCTAAAAACAAACGAGGCATGTTAAATTTCTAAACAGTATCTCGGTTGATCCTAAATCCATCTTAATTCATTATTATAATTTTTTCAAATTCTAATACAAAATATAATAAATTTTTAACTTTTTCAAATATTAAAATAATAATAATATTAAAAAATAATATTCTAACAATATTTTACTATCTCAACTTAATTTAACTCAACTCGACTTAATTTAATTTAACATCCAAACGCAATTTACTCGTTTAGATAGTAAAATGAGATGTAATGATTTTAGATGATTTGAATAAAATATTATTAGAATATTATTTTTTAATATTATTATTATTTAAAAATTTTAAAAAAATTAAATTATTTATTATATTTTATATAAAAATTTTAAAAAATTATAATAAAAAAATGAGATAAAATAGAATGGAATTGAATGAAAGTATTTTTATATCCGCGCGAAACCATCTGCTCAACAGCCGGTTTATTTTGCCTTCACGTTTGAACCGATTATCAGCAAAACTGACCTTAATTAGGCACCAGCTAAAATTCACTAGCTTTTTCAAGTCAATGCCATCAGCTTTTTCCTCAAACATTAATGAAGTTCACCTTCACCTCTCTCTCTCTCATTCAAATGCCAAAATAGCAAAGAAATTGTCACCCATGGCAATCTTGTTAGACCCTACGTAAGACGGTTTCTAAAATTATGTCACATGTCATAGTTATGTTCGGGACATGCCTCTTGATAATGTTATGAGCATGCCTTGGCTTGTGTCTTGTCACACACGGAGCGTCCAGCATGCCCATGGACCGGCCACATGCATGCCTTGATCCGTGCCTTGACACGCACTGGGCGCCCAGCATGCAGGCCATGCGCACGCACATGCGCGCGCCACGCCTCGGACACAGCGAGGTTAGTGGCCATGCGCAGCACAGCGCACGGCCAGGCATGCGCACGCACCGCGTGGCACGGCGCACGCACGCAGGAGTGGCCCTGCGCACGCACGCAGCCCGCATGGCCCAACGCCCGCACGCAGGCCACAAGGCCCAGTGCACGCACACAGGTCGCATGGCCCAGCGCACGCCCATGCGTGCGCCCATGCAGCACATGCAGCCGACCATGCCCCTAGCAGCATGGCCCTTCTGCCGCACACCAGCGAGGTTAGTGGCATGCCTTCTAGGAATGCCATCCAACTCACGGGCCCAGCTCATGCCATGCAAAGCAGGCCAGTGGCATGCCCACCAGGCATGCCATCTAGCGCACGGTTTCAGCCCGTGCCATGCAGAGTACGTCAATGGCATGCCCACCAGGCATGCCATCCAACACATGGCTCCAGCCCATGCCTTGCAGCCAGTTCACATGACTAGCCACCAGCAGGCCGAACATGGCACCATGCCATGCACCACAATTAGCCATACCGAGCCACCTAGCCATGGACCAGACCGTGGACCACCATGCACCCATCTAGCCGAACCCTTGGCTAATGCATGCCACGGCCATGTGGCCCATGCCACTATCGTATTTATGTTATTTATTTTATTTATTTATTTCTTTTATTGCAAAGGGACCTTTTGGGGGTTTCCAAGTTGTAACCTTATAAATAGGACCCTTAGTCATTTCTTTCACATCTTTTGACAAATTGACTAAAGTGAGGACATTGTTGAGAGATCATTTCGGTGCTAGACACTTGGGCTCTTTTGGGTGCAATTCATTGAATCCCAAAGAGAGGATTACTCTATGCAATTCATTGAATTGGAGTAATCTATTTATCTTGTTTATCAACTTGGTGCAATTCATTGAATCCAAGTTGATTATCTTTATTTTGTTCTTTTATCAATATATGAGGTATATTTCAATCTTGGTGCACATTGTAAATCATTGTTGAATTATTCATTGTTCATTCGAGTTCCTCATTGTTCTTGGGTGTTCATATTGTGTTCTTGGTGTTCATCCCATTTTCGGCTCTTCCAATCCATTCAATCCATATTTTCTGCCACCCACCTTGTTTGTCAACTTTCCATAGTTGATCCACCTCCTTCCACCTAGCCCTAGCCGAATACACCTTCCTTATCCATCCAAGTGCATTTCGGCCAACTCCTTCCTTATTGGAGTGTCTTGGCCGATTCCTACACTTGCCATAATAGCGTTTCCATACTTGGAAACCCTAGTTGACTCATTCAACACCCTTGGCCGGCCACTCCCTTATCTACAACCAAATCCCTTGTTTTTAGGAAACTTCCTAAAAACTCTCCACATCTTATTCGGCCAAGCTAGTACTGCCCACTCCTAAACCCTAAACCATCTTCCATCCTTAACCCTAGCCACCTTATCCAACCTTAACCCTAATCACCTAGGTGGCGCCACACATGCACCTCACCCTTGCCGTGCACCCCATGCATCCCATGCAAGCCTAGCCACCCAAACACTTAGCCATTTTCCATCTTCCATCCACCCAATACTAGCCTAAACACCTAACCTCACATTGCCCAAATTGCCACCCTAGCCATCATTGATCGTGAACCAAGCAAGAAAAGAACTAGAATTCAGTCAACCAAAGGAGATCATAGCCGAGGAGGATATAATGTTTAGGGACTTGACCAAGGTCCCTAACAAGTCTCTGGGCCTCAAACGCTGAAGCCCCACCTTCCCTACTGTCTATCTCTAGCTCCCCGTCCTTGGCCTTTGCTTTCTTCGGTGCGCTCGTGGCTCTTGCCTTCGTATCTACAGGCAACGTCATTTTTTATCGTCAGTGAGAGAGAGAGAGAGAGAGAGAGAGAGAGACAGGGGGCTGGCTTGAGAGAGAAATGTGGACGCGACAGATGCAAAATAGGACAATAGAGAAATTGCGGGATAGGACTGGTTAGAAAAAAATAAAAATAAAAAATTGAGTATGCGATATAGCAATAGAACGACTCAAAGTTTTAAATTTTAAAATTGGACTCTCTCTCTCTGCCGACCCGCCGGGGTTCTCCCAGAGCCCAACTCCAAGAGCCGAAGCGCACACAACCATCGCTCACCATCGTTACCAATGCTGGATGCCGACAACAGAGTTTAGGTGTGCTATTGTTGCAGATCGTACGTTTTCACTCGGCTTTTGTGATTCAGGTTGCAAAAACTTAAGGCCCTATTTGTTTACATAAATCATTATCTCATCTCATCTTAATTATTATAACTTTTTTAAATTTTCATATTAAAATATAATAAACAATTCAACCTTTTCAAATCCCAACATAAAAATAATACTAAAAAATATATTCTATCAATATTTTATTCGATTACTATTCAAAATATCTCATTTCATCTCATCTGAACTGTGTATCCAAGCGGAGCCTTAAAATCAAAATGGATATGCTTACTGCAAGTTGGGCGTGGCCCACAATTTTTAAAGAATCGTGTATGCACGTGGGTTTTTAGTTTGTCAAAAGGAAAATGATAGGGATCGGATCCCCGTTGTAGCATCTCGTTCTAAATAAATTTTTTATTTTTTTTTATTTTTTTTATATAGTGATTAAGAAAATTTTATTTAATAATATTATGAATTTTTAAAAGAAAAAAATATTTTAAAATGTTAAAAAAATGATATGAAAAAAATATTTAAAAGTATTTTTTTTTTCATATCATTTTTTTTAACACTTTTAAATATTTTTTATAAAAAAAACTCACAATATTATTAAACAACATTTTTTTAATCACTACATAAACAAAAAACAAAAAAAAAAAATTTTTTTTGGAGCGGAATGCTCCAACGGGATCCCTAACATTGCCCTTATCAAAATCTTGTATTTGACTTGAACAAAAATGCTATGTCCACCGCTTGGAATGTCCCGCTCCCCCTTCCCGATATACATGGCATGCCATGTTGTATGTCTTTAAAAATTAAAATAATAAAATCTCTTTCGTCTAAATAAATTAGAACGGACTTCGTCTTCAAGTTTGGTCTTCAAGCCAACTGAAACCCATCTCAACTTTCGTCTTCGTTAGCATCGTCTTCAAACAAGAGAAACCATCTCAAATTAAAAATTATAACCTCCTTGGTCACCCATTTCTCATTACTCGATCCATTGGAGCTCTGCTTATCTCTCATACATAAATGGCTTTAAGTTACTTACTATTGCTTTGCTGCATTTCTTTCCTTCATGTCCTTTTTGCTCGATCTTTTGTCATTTCTATAAGAACTACAGGTGCTGAGGTTTATTTATCTAGCAACTTATAATGCTCCTTATCATCATCTTGCAAAGATTGAAAAAGAACTTTAAAATATTATTACTCATATTTCTCGGTGTGTTTTGAAAGCAACAAGAATGAAAGAATATGCTTTATACAATGTTCCTGAAAAAAATAAAAAGAAACAAGAATGGTCAAACATACCATATTAACCCAAAAGATTAGAATTTTGCCCTTTGGATGTTTTCCATTCTTTATGTTTTCTTTTTCATTTTCTCACACAAAGAAAGCAAATAATAATACTGAACACGAATTAATTAATATCTTCCTATACAATCTCACTCTGCCTGTTCCTTTTAGCCCCTCTTGGACCAAATTAACTAACAAATTACATCTCGCACTCCACATCAATCTATAGACAAATCCCAGAACCAGTAAAAAAAATTAAAAAGAAGAAACTTAAAACTCCAAGAACACTAGAATGAGAACTAGGAGCCACTCTCCTCAGACGATGATTGATTGAATTTTGAAGAACTCTACTCGTCACAATTTAAGCTTCCAACTATGCAAAACAAAGCCAACAATCTCGAGTTCCTGACCCCATAGCACGGAAGAAAAAGGAAACAAATCAAGTTGTTCTATACACAATATATATATTATTAGAGCAACTGATGAAGTCGTATATTGTGATTGTCACTGAGAACTACTGGGGCCTTCATCTCCACTATCAGTAGCATGAGGATGGTGTTGATGATGCTCTAATGGGTGATTTTGATGGCCAAAATTCATATTCAAACTACCCCTAGAATAAGCATTAAGAACGACCAACATCCCCAGATTGGAGGAGAGCCGGAAGACGGCGTCGAAAATGTATCTCTTGCCTCGTGGACTGGTATCGGTGGACGTTTGACGGAGGAGTCGGAGGAAATGAAGGCAAGCTTTCGGAGGTTGGGGTGGGGAGATGGGGATTTTCAGAAGAAATGAGGAACAGGGGGGATGTTGGGAGGGAGACCAGCTTTGCCTTTTTTTTTGTCTTAAAAAAAAAATACATGGCATGCCACGTAGAATGGTAAGAGAAAACGGTAAATATTAAAGGTAACTATAGCATCGCCATTGACTTGAAATAATGAGAGACTATTGACTTGGAGTCAGCATCGGTAGAAAAGTCACAATTTTACTCGCATGAAATAATCATGCAGCATTTCGTTTATAAAAATGCTACATCCACCAAATGTTGGGTCCCGATTGCATCCTGATAAATTTATTTTATTTTATTTAGTGATTAAAAAAATAATTTTTAGTGATGTTGTGAATTTTCCTTTAAAACAAATGTTTAACAATATAAAAAAATGAATGAAAAAAATAAAAAAACACTTTTTGTTCTTATTGGGACGCCTCTCGTGCTAGCACTGCTCTTTCATTAAATTGACAGGAGACATTGAATTGACATAAGAGAAAGAGAAAGCTGTGGCAACTTCCTTGTGAACTTGCAGTTGTTCAGCCGTTGCGATGGGTTCAGTTCGTTGAGGTGTGTTGGAAAGAGAAAAAAAGTTGCCCAATTTTTTTTTATACAAGAAGTGTTTCATCTCATCTTATTTTATCATTATAACTTTATTAAATTTTAACACAAAATAAAATAAACAATTCAACTTTTTCAAATTTCAAAATAGTAAGAATATTAAAAAATAATATTCTAATAATATTTTATTTAACTTTCAACTTTCATATCAGTTCATCTCATCTTAACTCACTATCTAAATGGCACCTAAGTCTCAAGTCTTTTTTTTTTTTTTTTTAATAAAGATGATGTAACGTGATCATTCAGGACAGTTTTTTTTTTTTTTCTCTTCATTCAGGACAATTGTGTATTGTGTTGTGTAAGAGCATCCACATTGATCTATGCATATGCATATGCAAAATTATATTTGCATAATATGAGCCTAAATTCCTCTACATTGGCTTATGCATATCCAAATATTTAGCTAGCTATGAACAATATTTATCTAAATTTAGAAAGTTACTATTCATTCTTCAGATGTTATTTTACTAATTATTTCTCTCTCCTCCCACTCTCTCTCTCATAATCTTTTTCTCTTCTCCATCCCTCAACAATACAACAAACATTCACCTGCATATTCATTTTATTATTATAATATATATTTTTTCATTTTATTATATTTTTAATATAATATATATAAAAAAATTATATTTTTTATTATTGCATTTGTATTATTAATGTCAAATGTATGTAATGGATGCTAATTGCAAAATATATATAAAAAATTTTGATTTTAGAAAAATATTTTATCATTATTTTGTCTCAAATATGTATAAGCCAATGTGAAAGTTTTGCTTGAATGGCAAAATGGATATGCAAAAGAGGTGATTTTGCATATGCATATACATAGACCAATGCTAATGCTCTTATGATGTTTTCCAACTCCCATGATGAGTTATATCCCTCTCCCTTATGAGCACAACTCATCCTAGCTAAACTAACCAAGGAGTCCTTCTTCAAATACCCAGTCATTATACTCTCTCCAAATCCCTTACCTCCCACGCCTCAGTGTTGCCAATTCTCACAAAAGAAACCAGCCCTCCATTTCCTAACATCCTTTCAAAATTTTAGTCATTACCAAACCTAGCCCCTTCCTCACATTCTGAATAATGGCTTCCTAACCAGACCTTAACAAACCCGTTTCAAAACCTGAAGCCCTAAACTGGAAAGACCTAAATCCAGAACCCAAAACTGAAGTAGCTACGTATCTCCCTGAACACTCTTTGGTTGGACGCATCATCTCGTCAAAACCTCTGAATAAGCACTCTCTGCATGCCACAATCATAGCCATATGGAGTTTCATCATTGGGCTCACCATCGAAAACCTGAACATCAACACCTTTCTCTTTACATTCCCATCACCGCAAGAGAAGAATCGGATCCTAGCACAAAGGCTTGGAACATCAAAGGCTTCCACATGCTCATTTGCGAATGACCTCCAGGTTTGAGTATTCAAGAACTCAATCTTACTATGTCACTATTCTGGGTTCAAATACACGGCCTTCCCCTCGAGTTGATGACCATTTGCAATGCAAAAAGAAAAAGGGGGGGGGGAATATTAGGTAATCTGATTCAAGTAGAACAAGTTTCTTGTTTTGGAGTGGCCCTTAGGAGGTTTACAAGGATTCAAGTTGAAATAAATGTAGAAAGACCCATGCCTGAAAGTTTCCCTTTTACACGTCCAAGACGGCCATCTACTTGGATTTATTTCAAATATGAGAGATTATCTGATTTCTGTTATTGCTGTGGAAATTTAGGTCATATCCAACAGGTTTACCCTAACTTGCAAGACCAGCAAGAACCATCACCATTTGACCCTTGGATGAGAGGTGAAAACTTTGACATTAGGAGGCTTACTCCCTTTGAAGATCAACATACAAAACTAGGGAGCCAACAATCGGAATTGATAACAATACCCAATCCTTACAATAGTCAACTAGCAAACACGTCTTTATCTCAAGAAAATAGGGGACCTTTGGGTCATAAGCCATACAAAGGAAAAGGCTTATCAATTCTGGATTTGCATGAATTCCAATCCTTTCAAGATCCGTGGATGAACCCCAGATTAATGCTATCAACAACAATAGGGGAATAGATCAAGCAAATTCCAGTGCAAGGATGCAGTTCTTTTGGGACAACCAGTTCTGCATGAGCATGAATTGCACAGGAAATATCAATGAGACACGTGGTGAGCTCTCAAGTCCATAGACAAAAGAGAAAGAGTTATTAAATGATAGCGGCACTTGTCACTTCCACCTGTCAACATGGAGAGTCAAAATTTTTCCTCAAAAGGTAACATCTGGTCTCCTTTTCAAACTGCTCAATCAAATCCAGTCCATAAAAAATAATACTGCAGATCCAATGGACCAAAACCAATCCTCTCCTCTGAAATCCCTGCCGTCACAAACAAACCCAAAATCTATGTCTTTAATGCCTCTGGGAATAGCAACTCCACTAGATGACAAAAGGCATTATCAGACCCAAGGAAAACCAACTGAGGTCAACATATACAACACTATTATAGCCCAATTTGATGGTATATTAGGCCCAGAAATTAGCCCAGTTGAAAAGCCCTCTAGCTCTTTTTTGGTTAGCCCATCTTGTAAAACAGCCTTGCCATCAGGGCAAAACAAAGTGAAATAGACCAAATGGGCAACCAAAGCCAAGGCATTCTTGAGACCCATTCACTGAAACAAAGCCCAATCTACTGGAACAAAACAAATACCATCTGGACAAAGAAAACACTTCCATCATCCTTTGATAACTAGGTGAACTCCCAACTCATTAACACTCATGCTCATGAGGGACAAGGAGATTCATCTCAAAATAAAGCATCATCTAGGACGGAATCAGTAGCAGGAAGTATCAAAGAAAATGAAGTACTGATCAGGAATTAAGTGGAAGATACTCTAATAGCAAAACTGGTCTAGACAACATAAATCAGGATGATAGATACAATCACTAGAAGCATCAAAAAGCCTCGATTATCTCCATACCAAAGGCTAGGGGAGACCAAACCGGGTACTATATCTCAAACTTAGACTTTGCAATTGTTTTCTCTCCATGATGAGGCTAATGTGGCCAAGCCAATACTCCCACCAAATTAGATATGAGGATAATATCTTGGAATTGCAGGGGCATTGCCCATCCACACGCAATTAAAAGCTTAAGGGCAAGCATCAGGACTCACCAACTTGATGCAATTTTCCTCTCAGAAACTCTTTCGAATGCTAATAATACTTATAGTGTTGTAAATAGGCTTGGTTTTTCTATACTTGTAAATATTCCACCTGTAGGTAAGTGGGGTGGACTTTTGTTTATGTAGAAAGGAGAATTGGATGTGGAACTTATTTATAGTGATGCTTGTAAAAGAAAACCTTCCTATTGGCCCCGTATGGCAAGCTCATGAGGGACCACTGGGGAAGTAAGTCAGAGAGTCCAGCCAAGCCCAAAGACCTTCCTCTAAAAAGAGTCAATGGGCCTCTGCAGAGTACTTGGCCTATGAGCAAAACCCACCCACGTGTAGGAAAAGCGAACGGAAAGGGCAGATGAGACTCGCTGCCATAACACCTCCCCAATGACACTTTACCCTCGAGAACCTGTGCAGGCATGGAGGGGGTTAACAAGGAGCGTCTACATTAATGACACCACTCCCCAGACTCTACCCTGCATTAATAATGTCGTCCCAGAAGTCATGCAGCATTAAATGACTCTAACTAAGCGAACAGTTGAAGTGACATGGACTCCCCGAAGCCAGGTGTGAGCTGTCCCCACCCAGAAACCTAGTATAAAAGTTGACCTCTAAGTATGAAGAACTATCTCTAATTCCTTTAAGCTCACGCATGAACTACTAAGGAGATATACTGACTTTAGCATCGGAGACTCCTTGGCCTCCACCAAAGCCCCCACTCTCCATGTTTTCTTAGTTGTGCAGGTGAAAGACTTAAGACTCGAGTTGTTATAACACTGCCCAAAAGCGTATGAAACACGATATTAACAATACTAATATAATAGCTCTTTTCGTGTACTCGGATCCATCTCATATTCCAAAGTTAATTAGTCTAATTTATTGCCCTGCACAAATAAACATGAAATGGAAATTATGGGATATCATGCACAATCTTATTAATATATTTTTTTGGTCCTACTCTATCCTTGGGATATTTCAATGCCATCTTAGGACAATCCGAAAATTTTGGGAGAAAACCCTTTGCTAATTCCTCACATCACAGTGGGCTAAAGAAATTTATAAAAGATAATGGGTTGGTGGATGTAGCTTTCTTGGTCTTAAATATATTTGGAACAATAATCGACAAGGGATGGAAAACATTAGAGAAAGGCATGATAGAGGTGTGTCAAATCATATCTAGACTACTCTTTTTCCAAATGCTACAATTCAACATCTTCCCATGCTATCCTCTGATGATGCCCCAATTCTCTTAGATATTATGGGCAGTAGGAAAAAATATCACTCATTTAAATTTAAGGAATTTTGGATAAGAAATCCAGCAAGCCAACTGATCATCCAAAAGGCTTGGAACACTTTGTTCCAAAGCACTCTTGGATTCATTCAATCTAATAAACTGAAAGAAGTAAAGAATGCTTTGAAAACTTGGAATAAAGACTGCTTTGGATATATCCAAACCTCCATAAAAAAAAACCTGATTCAATCACTCTCTCTCGTCCAGTCAAATGAACCAACACACCAATCCATTCTCAATGAGATGCTAAGAAGGGAAGAAATCCTTTGGTGCCAAAAATCCAGACTTTAATGGCTTACTACTACTGATCTGAACACAAAATTTTTTCACATGTCAACCACTATGAGGAGAAGGAGAAACTCCATTGAGAGCTTGAAAGCAAATCCAAACCAATGGACTGGTGATCCTACTGATATTCAAAATCTTTTTTTGGATCACTTCCAAAATATATACAGCTCATCCAACCCCATCTTCTCACATGAACTGAATGAGTTATTTCCTCAAAAAATCTCTGAGTTGGATAATAACTTCTTCTATGAGATCCTAATTGATGAAGAAATTATCTCCTCTCTAAAGAAAACACCCTCCTCAAAGGCTTCTAGACCTGGTTTATTCTATAAGCACTACTGGGACATTGTCAAAATAGATGTGATTGTAGCTATTAAAAACTTCTTCATTCATGGGAACTTGCTCAACGAGCTGAATCACACTCATATCTCTCTAATCCCAATGACGAAAAACCCAAACACTGCCAACCAGTTTAGACTAATTAGTCTCTCAAATGTCTGCTACAAGATCATTTCAAAAATCCTAGCTAACAAACTCAAATCTATTATGCCTAAAATCATTTCACCTCATCAAACAACCTTTGTGCCTGGGAGATTGATTTAGGAAAATACAATCCATGCACATGAAGTCTTTCATCATTTGAAGAGGAAGAAAGGAAATGAATGTCTTATGGCTGTGAAAATTGATATGGAAAAAACCTTTGATTCATGGAATGGGACTTCATCATTAACTTCCTTAAATGCATGGGTTTTAAACATTCTTGGGTTAATTGGATAAAGGAATGTATATCCACAATCACATTCTCTGTTCTTATGAATGGCAGTCCAAAAGGCTTTTTTCAGCCTTCTAAAGGATTGAGACAAAGAGATCCTTTCTCCTATTTCCTATTTATAATGGGTACAAAAGTCATTTCTAGACTTATTGCTAAAGAGGATAATCTTGATAATTTGAAAGGCATAAATATTAGCAAATCTAGTCCTACCCTTACACTAGGGGTGTCAAATCATGTTAACGGGTAGTGTTCGTGTCGTGTCAAGACATGCATAATATACTATATATGTAAACCCTAACCCGACTCGTTAAGCTTATCGTATCAAAATCTCAAACCCTGATACGACCCGTTATGTTAACGGATCATGTCGTGTCAACCCGTTTTGACCTGTTTATGTAAATCGGTTGAACAGACTTGAAATTAATCTTTTTGACCTAGTTAAGTTTAGCATAATTTTATATAAATGTTAAAATTATAATATCTATAAAAAAAATATAAAACTAACTACAAGTCCAAAATTAAAATTCAAACAATAAAAGTATCGAAATTAAAATCCCAACAATTTTATTTTTAAGTATAAGGGTATAATTGTAACTTTAACTTTCTTAACTGGTCATAATGGGTTATAACGGGTCAAAACGGGTTGACCCATTATCAACCCATTAAGCAATCGTGTCTTAACGGGTCAACCTGTTTTTACCCGAACCCGTTAAGGCTAAACCCTAGCCCGCTTTTATTGTGTCATATTCGTGTTGGATTAACGGGTTGTATCACATATTACCACCCCTACCTTACACACATTCTTTTTGCTGATGACCTGATTCTCTTTGGCTCAGCAACCACACAAAATGCCCAATCTTTCCTAAACTGCATTGAGAAATACTCATCCTAGTCTGGATAGAAAGAGCACTCGGGAAAACCCTCAATTCAATATAGCAACAACACCCTTACTCAAACCAAAAGGGATATCAAAGAGATTCTAGGTTTCAAAGTTGCTTCTTCAAGAATAAAATATCTAAGTCTCCCTTTGTCTTTCACGGCCTTAAAGAAGATTTATTTTGAGGACATTCAGGAAAAAATCTCCCAAAAACTAGCAGCCTGGAAATCTAAACTATTATCCCAAGCAAACAGAACTACTCTTATAAGATCAGTTGCTAGTGTCATTCCCTCTTACATTATGTCAACCCTTTAGATTCCCAAATCTGTGTCAAATCATGTTGATCAATCCTTTATGAAGTTCTGGTGGGGGTTCGAACCTAATAAAACACACAGTCTCACTCCAAAGCTTGAAAATCAATCCATCAATCAAAAGCTACGGGAGGTCTGGGTCTGAGGTTGACCTCCAATTTTAACAAAGCCATTCTTTGCAAATGCAGTTGGCATATATAAATGGAAGCACCTCTATTTGGAAGCCAACTCTAGAAAACAAATATAGGAAAAATTCCCCTTTCTTAAAAATCACCCCAAAAGTATCTGATTCATGGTTTTGGAAAGGTATTCTAAAGTAGAGAGATCTTTTGAAGTGCAATGCCTGCTACCAAATAAATAATGGCACAAATACCAGAGTTTGGAGGGACCTTTGGATACCAACTCAACTTTCCTTCATTCCCATTCCTCAATCTGATTCCATTCATAAAGATCCATACCTTGGTGTTTCTAAACTGACTCTAGAGGAACCAAGAAGGTGGAACACACTCTTACTCCAAGTCTTATTCCATCAAAACACAGTAAATGAAATTCAAAAAATACCTCTTACTCAAAGTAACTTCCATCTGAGGGGGGGATAGGCTGGTATGGATTAATAATGCATCTGGGAAATTCACTATTAAAGCTGCATATGCAGCAATCATCTATACCTTCTGGGATGTGGAAAAAGGTTTGGAAACTTAGAGTACATGATAGGCTAAAATTGTTTGCTTGGAAAGTCCTAAACAACATTATCCCGACCAAATCCTTGCTAAAAACCTGTCTTGCCTTAAATGAGAGTCAAGCTATTTGCCCCATCTACAACTCTGAGGAGGAAACTCCCACACATTTGTTCCTTAACTGCACTTTCTCAAGAATTCTTTGGAAACTCTCTCCTTGGCCCTTAAATATTTCATGCTTTGTGGATCGAGGGATTACTAAATGGATTGAATGTGTTCTATCCCCTTCTAGTTCTTTGAATATTCCCTCTCATGAAGAGCACTAGTTCCAAAATTTTGTCATTGTTGTCATGGATAATATCTGGTTCTTAAGAAATAAGATTGTGCATGAGTCCATCAAACTAACTGTGGAAAATTTTGTAGACTGTGCCCAAAAAAATTTCAAAGATCATAGGGAAGCATGGGGCAATAAGCAATTGACTAATCCTTTGAGTTGGAAGGTTATACCAAAAGGCCATTATTTGCTAACTTTTGATGTTGTAGTAAGGAGTACAGGCAATACTTTGTATACAAATAAGAGGATGGTGCTCTAGTTTTTGCTCTAACCAGCTTTATCAAAAGTCAAAACTCAAACCAAGGTGAAGCCACATCAATATGCACAGGCATCAGATAAGCTAAAGCCAGGTTTATAAAGAAAATCACAATCGCTGGATATTCACAAATGGCATTATATGCAGCTGAGGCACCAAAAAATAGTGCTGATTGGACTATGGAGCCCATAGCTAGAGACACAAGGCTTCTCTTAAATTCGTTTGAAAGCTGGAGTTTAAGGAAAATACATCGAGATCATAATCGATGTGCGCATTCTATTGCGCAGTGCGCTGCTTCCACTAATTTGTTTGGAAGTATATCCCTTATCTCTATCCCATCATGCTTGTTGGATTTTTAGAGTGGAAAAGATCCACCCTCTACTAGTCTATAATTGTGTGAATTATGATCCAAACTCTATAAGGTTGTTTTTTCTTTTTCTTTTTTCTTTTTTTTTTTAAAAAATTTTATAATATGCACTTGTTTTAAAAAAAATGATGTGTGGGAATCATTTTCCATTTTGAAATAGAGGAATTATTCCGACCAGCGGTGACAGCTAGGTACTGCTATCGTGTCCCCTCTAGGCCATATCACACTTTTTTATTTTTTATTTTTTATTCCAAATTTTTTAAATATATATTCTTTTAAAATATGCCAATACACTAATAGTCACTTCCTTAACCATTAAAGTAAAAAAAAAAAAAATCAAATTCATGAGTGGTCAAAATGAGGGGTCTAAATGAGAGGACATACTATAATTTTCCTTTCAAATATTATGCATTGATGAACAATATCTATTCAAATGATTTTTCTTTTTATTGGTAGATTGAGTTGTAGTTAACTGCTTTATTTTATAGCAATAAAGTGGTTATAAGCTGTGGTTATAAGCTATAATATTAGTGTATTTTCTTTTTTAGCAATGCCATATACAGTCCTCATTTTGGGATTGTAATGTAAGTTTAGATAATTTTATCTTTAAGATTTTTTAAAATTATAAAAATATCCCTCCTAAAATGATTTTTTTTCTCATTTAATAAAGAGCCTGCACATACAATCCCCACTTGGGCACTGCAAATTGAGTTTCTCTTTCTTTTTTTCTTTTAAAAATAGAATAATACTAAGTATAAATCTTAATTGTGCAATACTAAGATATCTTTACTCTCTTATATTATTTTCTAAAGTAATTTGAACTTAATAAACATGTCTAAGAGCTTGAATAAAAGACTGTTAGGACCCTTGTACCCCTAGGCGAAATAAACACTCTCTGCTAGGTTTTGGCCCCCCTTTTGAGGAAAATGGCAGTCGTAGGGGCCCCCAAGGGCCCGCCAGCAACCGCTAGGCCACGATCCTTCTCGGATATGGTGGCGCAAACACCGCTTCCTCTACCTGAAGTGGTGGTCCCTTTGCGCGCACCAAAAGTTTTGGATGGAGAAACATACATTTGGTTTTCGCAAGAGGAGTTGGAGCGTTCGGCGCAGCCTTTCAAGTATTCTCTGGTCTTGAAATTCCTTCGACAACGTCCCTCCCTAAATGTAATCCGTGCTTTCATTCGTAATCGGTGGGGACTTAGTGCCCAACCGGTTGTTTCGACCATGAGAACCCCGCGACATGTTTTTCTAAGATTTGCCATTGAAGAGGATTTCCAGAAAGCATTTGCTCGTGAGGCCTGGGAAATAGACGGTTGTCCATATCGTGTTTTCAAATGGTCGACTGGTTTTTCAGAGGAGAAGGAACCCTCTTTGGTTTCGGTATGGGTGGTGTTACTAGGGTTGCCGCCCAATTTCTATCACGAATCTCGCCTCAGGAACTTAGCACTACCGATTGGAACCTATTTAAGAAGCGACAATAGCACGAGATGTGCTACTCGAACAGATGGAGCAAGATTTTGTGTTGAGATGGATGCAGCGTCGAAACCAATTGATGGTTTGTGGATTGGGATTCCTCAGGCCCCCTCAAGTAGCTACCAGCCAGTGGTTTACGAGATTCTTCCCGCATACTATGGTTTGTGAAAGATACAGGGGCACAACTCCAATACATGTAAAAAGGTTGAGAAGAATTCTAGAAATTGTGTAGTGGGAAAACTGAGATTTGGTCGAAACAGGGAAATGGAAAAATCGAAGGAAGGTGAACAAAAAACTATTGAGAATCCAGTGTAGGTTGATATGCCGAAAAGTCTTATGATTAACACTGTTTTGGAGACAAGTCCCAGTGTTATTTCAAGTCGTGAACCAGGAGAGTCTTCTGGTTTGAAGGGTAATGTTGTTGTCTCGCAAGAGTTAGATTTGCTAGGGAATAATTTGGGTTTGGATAAAGAAGGGGTGCAAAAGGGTGACCAGATTTTGTTAGAAGATATAGAAGATGAGGAACTAGAAGAAATAGAAAAGGCCATTGAGATGGCCTAGGCTAATCTGCCGGGTGGAATTGTCCATGCCGAACCAGAGGCAGAGGAAGGTTCCCCTGTTTTGCTATAGGATGAGCTAATTTATGCCGTGCCTTTGACCGTGGATGACACCCAGGCTGCTCGGACTTTAGAGGTGGGAGAACTATAGGATCTGGATGATCAAGACATGGAGGTTCATGATGTTAATCAGGTGGGTTTGTTGTCTGTGGTGGAACCAAAATCCCTCTCTGACTCTGAATGTGGGCATGAGGTAATGCACCTTCAAATAACTCAGGAAGTTAATTTAGATTATGAGAGGCCTAGAGAAAGTGGTGTTGGAGATTCAGTTTCTAAAACGAGGAATTCTAGCAGGGTCAAAAGCAGGCCATCAAAATTGGATTTATAAATCCTTTCCTATATTGGAATTTAAGGGGGCTCGGTACCTCTAAAGAGCAGTTGATAAAAATGGTAAGGAAGTATAAAGTGAATGTGGTAGCTATTGCGGAACCGTTTGTTGGTGAGCATTGTATGGCTCAGCTTTAGAACAGAATGAACTTTGGGGGATGTATTTCTAATCAGGGTGCTGGGGGTAAGATATGGGTGCTGTGGAGTACAAATGTAAACGTTACGATCAAATCCGTAAAGGGTCAAAGTATTTCTCTTTTGATTAAAGAGAATTATAAACAAATTCTTACAACTTTTGTTTATGCTAAATGTTCATACCTAGACTGTAGAAGGCTCTGGGAGGATTTGAGTATTTTGAGCACTAGTAACACCCCTTGGATCATCATGGGTGATTTTAACATTATCCGCAACGATGATGAGAGGATTGGAGGAAGACCTAGATCGGCCATAGCTATGAGGGAATTTAATGATTTTATTGATGCAGTGGGGATGATTGAAGCAAATTATGAAGGCAATAAAATGTCGTGGTGTAATGGACAACAAGGAAGAGCTCGTAGTTGGGCAAGACTGGATCGATCTTTGGTAAACTCGACTCTAATGCTTGAATTCCCAAGGGTGCTGATGAAGTATTTGCCTAGACAAAGCTCAAATCACTCACTGCTTATGGTGACCATGGGGCAAAGTGACCAATCGTATGGTTTCATTCATTTCAACTTCCAGTATATGTGGACTTCCCATGAGCTATTCCATGACTGTGTGCGCGTTGCTTGGGGTAAGGAGCAGGTTGGATAGGGTATGGTCAAACTGGCTCAAAAATTAAAGGCGTTAAAAGGGGTCCTGAGGAGATGGAATAAAGATGTGTTTGGCTGGATAAGCTTTCATATTCAACACCTTGAGGATAGGATCTCTAGCCTGGAAGAACAACTTCAGTTGGAATTTTTCGAATATGTTGAACTTGATTTGTTAGCCTCGAAGGTTGAGCTGTATACGTGGATGAGTAGAGAAGAGACTCATCTTGCCCAGCAAGCTAAATAAAGATGGCTTCAAAAGGGGGAAGGAAATTCTCATTTCTTCCGTGCTATGTCTTCCAAAATCCACAGGGTAGTGAGGGAGATGAAAATAGGTGAGAATGAGTGGTTGAAGACCCCATAAGAGGTACATTTGGGTGCGGTTAATTTCTTTCAGAGGTTTCTGACAGACTCCCCCCCCCCCCCGGGGGCTGTCCCTGATTTGTCTAGTCTAGTTGACCCCGTGGTGAGTTCTTCGGATAATCAGCATATTCTGGAGCTTCCTTCAATCCAAGATATAAAAGCTGCTGTGTTCTCCATCCCCATTGATAGTAGTCCGGGGCCAGATGGTTTTGGCTCAGGTTTCTATAAATCCTACTGGGAGATTGTTGGTGAAGATGTTGTTTCTGCGTCCACGACTTCTTTAGAGGTAATCCTCTTCCCAAATTGTATCTTCTCACTTGGTTTTGATTCCGAAGATTGAAAATCCGAAAGGCTTTGAAAATTTCCATCCCATAAGTCTTTGTTCAGTCTTTTATAAAATCTGTTCAAAGCTCTTAGTGGGTCGGTTGGCCTCTTTGTTGCCTCGGATTGTCTCCCAAGAACAAGGAGCTTTTATTCCAGGAAGAAGCATTTTTGAGAATATTAGTTTGACGCAAAAGATGGTTCAATTCATTAATAAAAAAGTAAGAGGTGGGAATGTAGTTCTTAAGATTAACATGGCTAAGGCATATGATTTTGTAGACTGAAAATTCCTCATTCAGGTCTTGGCAGCTTTTGGGTTTTCTGAACAGGTCTGTAGCCTGGTATGGAAGTGCATATCCACTCCTTGGTTTTCAGTGGTTATGAATGGTACCCCAAAAGGTTTCTTTCAAGGGGGCCGTGGGCTGAGACAGGGTGACCCTATCTCCCCCTACCTCTTTATTATTGTGGAGGAAATTCTGTCAAGGTTACTAAAGAAGAAGTTTCAAGAATGTGAGATTAAACCGTTCTCCCATGTTAGGGAGGCTCCGCTTATTTCTCATCTATTGTATACGGATGATATTGTGATCTTCTCGAATGGCAGTGAAAAATCTCTTCGATCCATTTCCAAGGTATTGACAATTTATAAAGCCTAGTCGGGCCAAAGAGTGAATAAAGAAAAATCGGCAATAATCTTTGCTAAATACATTGCCTCTTCAAGGCGTAGGGCCCTCTTGAGTTCTTTGGGCTTCACAGAAGGTACTCTGCCATTCAAGTATTTGGGGGTACCGATCATTTCTGGCAGACTGAAGGCTATTCATTTAGAGGATCTAGTTGGGAAAATCTGAGAGAAAATTGGAGGTTGGTTAGCTAGATTGTTGTCTAGTGGAGCAAGATTGTTACTCATTAGGCACGTGCTTAATAGTATTCCAGTACATCTTCTATCCATCTTACAAGCTCCCAAATCTGTCATATCCAACATCACTAAATGTTTTTCTAATTTCTTCTGGGGTTATAAGGATGGGAAGCCGAAAAAGCATTGAAAATCCTGGGAAAAAATGTGTAAACCGATAGGGGAAGGCGGTATTGGGGTTCGGGATTTGCATGAAACTCAGAAAGCACTACATATGAAGTTTGCATGGAGATTATTAACAGAAAATTCTTTATAGGCTAGCTTCTTTAAGGCAAAGTATGTGAAGAATGACCTTGTATCCTTACTAAACCCGAACAAAGGAAGTCGATTCAGGAAATTGGTGATAAGGAGTGTTCCATTTATCTTAGAAAACTCAAAATGGAGACTGAGAGAGGGCTCAATCTCTTTTTGGTTTAATAAGTGGATGGGAGTAGAGACACTCGGGGAGAGTTTGCCAATCTCTAGATGCCCAGGTCTGAAGGTAAAAGAGTGTAAGCTGAATGGGGACTGGAACATGGAGATTCTGATAAGTCTTGTTGGAGTTCAAAAAGCTGGAAAAATTTTCCAATTCTTGAGTCGACAAAAAGAAGGTGAGGACATACTTGTGTGGATGGCTAAGGAAGATGGGACGTTTTTAACAAAAAGTGCATGGGAGGTGGTGAGAATAAAATCTCCTAAGTTTAATTAGGCTCAGTGGATTTGGCATCCAAGTCTTCCCAAAAATATTATTGTGACTATGTGGAGAAGTGTTAACAACGCTCTAAGCGTGGATGACCGTGTTCGTGGAATAGGAATTCCTTTAGTCTCCAAGTGTAACTATTGTGAGAATGGTGGTTATGAGGACATGAACCATGTGTTGGCTATGGGTGAGGTGGCCTCTTCTATTTGGGAGAGATGAGCAAAACAAGTTGGTATGCCTTGGAGACAGCTCCAAAGCTGGTATGAAGTGGTGCAACCGTGGTTTAGTAAAGCTTCTAATTCTACTACGAAGGGACAGTTACTCGGGATAATCCCTTCTATAGTCACTTGGCAGCTATGGCTTAAAAGATGCAGCGTGCGTATGGAAGGAAGAAGTATAAGCACAAAGGAATTATAGAGGAAGATAAAATACTGGGTTGTGAAATTGAGTGAAAAAATCAAAGCTGTAAAGCCTTTGAGTCCAAGAGATGAGAAGATTTTAGTGGATTTGAACATTCCTTATAAAGCCCCAAAGCTGAAACCTTTTAGGTTGGTCACTTGGCTTAGACCAAGTATCGGTTGGTATAAGTTAAATGTTGATGGGGAAAAGATTTTAGTGGATTTGAACATTCCTTCTAAAGCCCCAAAGCTAAAACCTTTTAGGTTAGTCACTTGGCTTAGACCAAGTATGGGTTGGTATAAGTTAAATGTTGATGGGAGTAGCCGAGGCAACTCGGGAAGGGCAGGTGTCGGAGGGGTGATCAGAGATGCTGCGGGGAGAATGTTTTCAGCTTTTGCAGCGGATATTGGCCAAGGTACTAACACAGTTGCAGAAGTTTTTGCTCTACTACACGATATCAGACTCATAAGGCATAAACAGATTTCTAGAGTGGAGATAGAGTTGGACTCTCAGGTTGTGATTAGCTGGATCAACTCATCTACTTGTGGTGTTTGGTATCTAGAAGAATTTTGGGAGGAGCTTATGGTCCTTTTACAGCAAGTTACTTTTAGACTGCGGCATGTCTACAGAGAGGGTAACTCAGCTGCTGATTTGTTGGCTCGGCTGGGATCTCAGGGAGTTAATAATACTTGGGATTCTTGGGACTTGATCCCTCATCTTTTGTGAGGTGTTCTGCGTATTGATAGGCTTGGTTTGCCTCAGGTTCGGTGTTGATTTTCCAGTTTGCTAGTTTGTTGTTGGTTATTTGTGATCAATGTTGTTTTGGTTTTGGCTATAATTTTTCCTGGTAGTGTCAGTAGTTGCTTTGCTTGGGTGGAAGCTCTTGTAACCCCCAAGTTGTTTCCATGGTTTCCCTCTGCCTGAAGTGAGGTCTTTAATAAAATTGGAGAGAGGTCACCCAATAAGTGGCCCTGATTCTTATATATTAAAAAAAAAAAAGTCTAAAAGCTTGAACGGTCATATGTAACAATACAACGATATCAATCCAAGCTAACTTCTTACATCTACATCTATCAAGAGTTTGCATCATATTTTTCTTTTTTCTTTTAAAGTTTAAACTTTATATAAGAAATTAGTTAAACATTGTCGTGTTTAATGTAATATGTCATTTAGAAATGGCGGGCATTACCGTCCTGGTGGTCTGGTTTTGGTTTAAGGTTATGTTATTTTTATATTCGTACTAACCTTTTTGGCAGGTGCTCTACAGTTTTGCTGTTTTTCGTTGGGTATGGTCTTTGGGTTTAGAGTTTGGTTTTTGTTTGGAATTTATTTTGACTCTTAGTTTTTATCTTTGGAGAGAGGCCCCTCGTAAACATGGGGCTCTAACTCTTATATATATATAAAAAAAATCCGATAGATTATATTATTCTACGTTGGTGTGTAAATTTGTTTATATAGACGAATTAGCATCTTTATTTTTTAAACGAAATCATTTTTTAACATATTATTGAAAAATCAATTTCTAGAATATAAATGACAGGACATTCTTACCTCCATCTCACCGCAAGATGTTAAATTAAAATTCTAACTATTTAGATCTCGTTTGTTTTCAGAAATGAGATGAGATGAGTTAAGATTAAAGTTAAAAAGTTGAATAAAATATTGTTAGAATATATTGTTTAATATTATATTTGTTTTGGGATTTGAAAAAGTTGAATTGTTTATTTTATTTTGTATGGAGATTTAGAAAAGTTGTAATGATGAGATGAGAGGTTTTTAAAATTTTAAATTTTAGTCTTGAAAACAAACAAACCCTTAATAACTATTCTTAATTTAAACCGTCAACATTTTTGTTGTTAATTAAAAAAAACATCCAATTCATGTCTCACCCGTGTCAAAGACAAGATGACGAAGGCATTGTAATTGGCACGTGTTCGTTTCGTTGCGTGCTCAGCAAGCAAATTGACCAATTCGGGACCATATTTATTTGTCATTTCCGTCGCCCTCAAAAAAGTTATAAATATATTATGTCGTTTTAAAAATAAAAATAAAAAAAGTAGACACTAGAGAAAGTTAGAAACCAGAGAAAGAAATATTAATACAATAGTAATAATGAATTGAATATTGTGAAGGATTATGATATAAATTATAAAGTATAAATTGAGAAGGTGGAAAATGGTAATGGTACACCATAATATATGTGAGTGGAAATTTGGTACCCATAAAAGGTGGGGGGATAAAAAAGAGTCAAGTGGCATCGTGAAAGTCTACAGTCCACATTAAAATTGTCCCTTATCAGATTTTCAACCACTCTTTTAGGTCTGATTTGATAGAGAGATTATTTCGACGCCATTTTAATAGTGAATTGAGATAAATTTAGTTAAAGATAAAAATTGAAAGTTAAATAAAATATTATTAAAATATTATTTTTTAAGCTGTAGATTCTAACCATCGGACATGTCATGACATTGAACAGTCATATGTAACAACACTATGATATCAATCCAAGCTAACTTCTTACATCTACATCTATCAAGAGTTTGCATCATATTTTACTTTTTTCTTTTTTTATTTTAAACTTTATATAAAAAGAGCTTTTCAATATGATAGATTATATTATTCTACGTTGGTGTGTAAATTTTCTTATATAGACAAAGCATCTTTTTTTTAAGCGAAATCATTTTTTAACATATTATTGAAAAATCAATTTCCAGGATATAAATGACGGGACATTCTTATCCCCATCTCATTGCAAGATGTTAAATTCTAACTCTATCTTAATTTAAACCGTCAACATTTTTGTTGTTAATTAAAAAAAAACATCCAATTCATATCTCACCCGTGTTAAAGACAAGATGACGAAGGCATCGTAATTGGCACGTGTTCGTTTTGTTGTGTGCTCAGCAAGCAAATTGACCAATCCGAGACTATATTTATTTGTCATTGCCCTTAAGAAAAGTTATAAATATATTATGTTGTTTAAAAAAAAAAAAAAAAAAGGTAGACACGAGAGAAAGTTAGAAACCAGAGAAAGAAATATTAATACAATATTAATAATGAATTGAATATTGTGAAAGATTATGATATAAATTATAAAGTATAAATTGAGAAGGTGGAAAATGATAGTGGTACACCACAATATATGTGAGTGGAAATTTGGTACCCATAAAAGGTGGGGGATAAAAAATGAGTCAAGTGGCATTGTGAAACAGTCCATATTAAAATTTTCCCTTTTGGATCATATTTTCAACCAATCTTTTAGGTCTATCTCGTCCAATCCATCTTATTTCATCCCTATCTCATCTTAATATCCAATCTATCTTATTTCATCCTTATTCTTAATATCCAAATACTACAAATATAAATACTTTTCAATTTCAAATATTCAACTTTTTTATTTAATCATTACTTAATTATTACAACATTTTCAAACTTCCAAATAAAATACAAAAATAAATAAATAAATAAATAAATAATCAAATTTTCAAACAAAAATAATATTAAAATTATCTTCTAACAATCTTTTAAATTTATATATTTTTATTCAAAAATTTCTCTTTCCTTTCCCAAAATCTTATAAAACATTTTAACTCAAACCATTCTAATTCATCTCATCTCATTTCATTTCAAATATCTCACTACTTTTCATAAACCATCTCAACTCATCTTATCTCATCTCAACTCATTATCTAAACGAGACCTTAATTATCTTTGGTTGAACCTAAAGAGTAGATTGATTGTAAATGCACTTATTGAATATGTTTGTAACTTGATAAATGATATTTGAAGTCATAGAGTAAACACCATACACTTTTTTAAAAAAATAAATAAATATGAGACCTAGTTAAAAAAATTAATTTTTTAATATATAATTGACCCTACTATTTTTCTCGAGGCATACGCGATACTTGCAAAACCTGCTGTATGTAGCATTACTATTGTAACTTAACGTGCTTTATACTTTGATTCCTTTCCATGGGTCGGTCTGTCTGTTTGTCTATAATATATTTTTCTCTTGCCTAAGATATGCGGGTAAAATAATGGGAGGATGGAACGAGTTTTAGTCATAACCATATAAGATAATAGTAATACAGCAGCTGAATAACTAAGATCAGGAAGCTCCAAATCTTTGGTAGCACGAGAACACGAGCACTTCGTACTAGTTCATGAAACTCACACACGATGGAAAGGGATGACAATGGTTGACCTCTTGAATGGGTAATCTAAGGAGGCTGTCGTCGGAACAAGCATCATTCTTTGGAGTTAGCATTTTGTTATGCTATGTGAGCTGCACGAACTGGTTGGATTAGGGTTGAAAACCGACCGAAACCGGTTGATGAAGGGGATAAAACAGGCCGGCATAATTTCGGCCAATTACCATCGATTCATCAGTGTTTTTATCGGTTTACACTTTAGATTAACGCATCAAACAATTTCACAACAAAATCATTACAAAAACTAAAAAAATTAACAACAAAATCATTCCAAGAACTTATCAACAAACCTTCTAACGAATCAGAGATGAGAGAGCTTGAAACAACGCAAATAGATGGAGGGAGATAGGGATGGCAATGGAAGAAGAACCTCATCAACAAATCTTAAATCACACAGAGAGAGAGAGAGAGAGAGAGAGAGAGAGAGAGAGAGAGAGAGAGAGAGAGAGAGAGAGAGAGAG
>QEOT01007669.1:90257-110711 GCA_003123785.1 Pterocarya stenoptera
AGAGAGAGAGAGAGAGAGAGAGAGAGAGAGAGAGAATGGCAGAGAGAGTGAGGGGAAGGGGGGCTCGAGGGGTTAGGGCTTCAACCTTAACCCAAAATGGCACCGTTTGGTATATTAAACTAAACGACGTTATTTCATATATCTTTTTTTCAAAATTGTGAGTATAATACGACGCCGTTTAAATCACTTAAAGCATTGTTTTACTTAAGATATATATATATTATATTGGCCAATTCGATAATTTGAACCTGGTTCAGACTGGGACCGAACTTGCCGACGTCAATTTCTTGTATTTCCTACCATCGTCAGATTGGTTCTCCGCCGGTTTTGGACTTCGGTGGTCGGTTCTCGTTGGTGACAGCCGATCCCGTTGGTTCCTGTACGACCCTAGATTGGATGGCAATGATTTTGGATTCTTTTGGACAATTGCCAATTCGGACGTTATGGTATGACACGTGTCAAAAGCAGGTAGCCATAGGCAATAGATTAATATTTTTCTTCTAAAGGAGAAAAACAAATAAATAATAATATTTACAGCCATAAAGAGAAGGAATAAGAGAGCGTCCTCCTCCATAATAAGTGAGTATTTTTTGTTTTAAATCTTTAGAGAGGAGATGTAGTTTAGAGAGAGAATTAAAATTTCAGTGAGCAATTATCATGAACTTCATGCATCATACTTTTGTTTTTTTTAACAATTATTTGGATGATAAAATTTAAGTTTTCTATGGAATGTGTGCATAATTTTTTACGCAAGCAAACATTAAACAACTAGAACTGGTTGAAAGCACACGACAAGGCAGAGCTCTAGCATAGTGGATGCAGCAATATTCCAGAAAGAATCTTGCTTTCTTGACTAAACCACAAAAAAAAACAAAAAGAGAGGAGAAAATAGGATGATTCTTGACATTGACACAACTCGAATCTAAATATTATGAGTCGGTAATGGGCCATTTCTCTACCATGAACAAAACTTTTCCCTATCTCAAGGTTCGAAAATGGGAATCGGACAATTCAACAAATTGAATAGGGATATTTGAATGTTGATACAAAGTATTAAAAATCGTATTTAATGCAATTCAGCATTTTATATTATGTATAAAAGATTATAAGATATAAAATTCAATGACTAGTTTCAATAAAATAAAATAAAAATTATAGAATCTAAATAGTTTCAATAAATATGTAATTTATGTATTTAACTTCAATTGTCGACGTGTTTTTAACTTATATATGAAAAAGATAAAGACCACTAAATTATAAAAACATGGCAAATATAGTATTTTATGTACAACTATAAATTGAATATAAAATACTCATTTATCTCCCCAATTTTTTGTTCAAAGAAATAAAGAACTATATGTTTTATCTTTCAATTTTTCTACTATTCTTATTGAATACAATGATAAAAAAGATAATATATGTTTAGTCTTATCATATTTGTGTACAAAAAATTAAAAGAAAAAACTCAGTTATTAAAAAATTTAAAAATAAAAAGGAAAGATCAAACAAATATAACTGGCCGAAATCAACCAAGATTCTAAATATTATCATTTGGTAATTGGGTCTTTGTGTCTACTATGAACAAAACTGTCTCTATTGTATATAAATTCCTCCAAAAAAGTTGCAAACTTGTCTCATGTTTTCTTCTTACAGTCACGTCCAGGTCCTCATGTCTCATTCCATTGGAAAGTTTCCAATCAAAATGGTACAAATACAGTACAACTTTTGTTGCTCTATCTATAACAATAACCAGGGGCAAACCATTAGCTGGTTGAATGGATCTGCCCACAACACACAGCAAACGCTAAAAGGGTCGTCACCCCCTAAATCGCAAATATGGAGTGAACATGACAAAGCTACTGAATTTTCGTCTTTGTCAAGAAACTTGCAGGAGTTGTCGTATCCTACCTAACTAAGATCAGCTGCTTGGCCATTAAAACCCGGAATTCGAACGCACAGTGTACTCAGCCACAAGTTGAGCAAAAGACGATGACTTGTTTTCGAGCAATCTTACTGGAGAATCATATTCCTCGATAAGCCCTGCACCAAGAATACAGAAAAATTACCTTCACGCCACCAGATTACAATGAAATCATTCACATCATGATTCCATGAAAATATGGTGTGTAGGAAGAAATCATATGAGCCAAGAAAAAAAGAGACAGGAAGAAATCATATGGCCATACTCACCATTATTTAGAAGCAAAACCATGTCACTATCATATGGCCGTACTCAATTCAAACTAAGCCTTAATATATTTTCTTTTGAAACGAATAATAATAAGTACTTAGTTGTACATTACTAAGATATCTTTACTCTCTTCCATTATTTGCTGAAGTAATTTGAACTTAATAAACATGTCAAGTGATTGAACATTCATACGTAACAATACTGAAATATCAATTCAGCCCAACTTCTTAAACCTATAAAGAGTTTGCATCATTATTTATTATTTTGAAAGTTTAAGTCTACACATAAATCTTATATAAAAAAAGTTTATATACTAGCACGTTGTATATATTTTCAAATAAAAAGACATTTTCAATCTGATGGATCATATTAAAATAAGTCAGCATATAAACTTTCTTGTATATGATTTTTTTACCGAGAAAACATCTTTTTTTTTTTTTTTTTTTTTTGTGTGGATATAAATGACGCAAGATTCTTACCCCATCACATAAATGTTACATTCGAGTACTTCAAACTATTTAATAACTATTCAATAATTTACAATGTAAACATTTTTATTTGTAATAAAAAAGAAAAATTCCAATTCCTGTCTCACCCGTCCCCAAGCTGTGTTAAAGACAAGATGATGATGGCGTTGTGATTTGCATGTGTTCATTTCCTTGTGTGCTCTGCAAGCAAATTGACCATTAATCCAGACCATATTTTTAAAATAACAAAAATACTCTTATTTTACACTTTATAAAAGATTACGAAATAAAGTATAAATTGAGGTGGTGGAAATTTTGGGCCCCCGCGCCGGGGGGGGGGGGGGGGGGGGGGGGGGGGAAGGGGAAAGAATAAAAAAGAGCGGAACTGTGAGAGTTAACCGTCCACATTAGCTCAATTTGGATTCAAAGAGTATTTCATTTCATCTCATTTTATCATTATAATTTTTTTAAATTCTAACACAATATAATAAACAATTCAACTTTTTTAAATCTCAATTCAACTTTTTCAAATCTCAAAACAATAATAATATTAAAAATTAATATTCTAACAATATTTTTTTCAACTTTCATCTTTAATCTAAAACCATCTCATCTCATATCTAAATTCAAACCAGCCCAAAATTGTCCCATTTGGATCAGATTTTCAACCACTCTTTATATTATCATTGGCAGGAAGCTAAAAAATAAGATTGATTGCAAACGCAGTTCTTGTTCAATGTTTTCTTCAATGATTCGATCGATCAGTTTCTTTGCACGTCTTTGACCATGTTTGCAACTTAATGTCATTTATATTCTGATGCCTAATTGCCGTATGTCTGCCTTATAAATACACATCACTTTTCATAAGATTGTACATGACTGTTTTAAAATGAGAAGTATTTTTTATAAGAGAAGCACCACAGCGAAAAAGTGTCTCGAAAGTGTGTTCCTATAATTCATTTCATTTTTTTATTTTTCATTTTTTTTTCATGTATTCTTTTAATCATCACAAACATTTTTAAAAAAAAAAATAAAAAATTTACAACATCATTAAAAAACACTTAGTTAATCACTACGTAAAAAAAAAAAAAAAATGCTTCGTGACACTTTCGAGATCCAACTTCGGTAGGTTTAACATTTCTGTTTTTATAAATACCTTATAAAACTAACATCACTTTACAAAAATATCATTATTTAAAAATATATACTATGAAATATGTTGTAAAATGTATTATATGTATATAATTACTCGCAACTAAGAGTAGGAAGCTCCAAATCTCTTGATAGCACAAGAGAACATACACAAGCACTTAGTACTAGTGCATGAAACTCACAACGGTGGAAAGTAGGGGTGGGCAAAAACTCCGCCAACTTCAACTTCATCCGAATACCGACAAGACTCTGACTTCGATAGAATTAGAGTTTTAGAAAATCAGAATCGGAGTCGGAGTCGGAGTCCGAAGCCAATGTTAACTCTAACCTTTTTCAGACTACGTTCGCTCGAGTCTTCACTCGATTGTGGCTCGAGCAAATTTCACACAAATTGTTCGCTCAAATGTGAGATTGAGTATTACTTTATGGAAGATGTCAAGGCATTTAGTGCAATATTCCAGATATTAACTTAGTGGAAGGTGAATTTTAGCAAATTTCCATTCCTTTCCCGAATAACCAGGAATGTACTAGCAATTCATATTACTACAATTACATCTAAGTCGGTATTTAATACCGAAAGTCGTGTCTTGAATGCTTATCGGAGTTCATTGTCTCCAACCATCGTCAGGCCCTCATTTGCATACAAAACTGGTTAAATTCAACATCCATTGGAGTATATAATGTTGATGTCGAGAGCTATAGCCTTGAATCAGGTAACTTTATGGAGAAACTTCACGTTAATCACACAAGGTATCTCGAATAAATATTGCACAATGAGCAAATTTAAAAACAAGTTAGGTACATTAATGACCTTTTTTTAAAGAACTTGCACAAAAAATCTTCCCACAAATATTTTAAACCCGCGCTTTTCAGTTATTATGAACAGTCAATTTCAATACCATTACCCATAGAACAAAGAAAAGAAACATTATTGCACAATGCGATGCAATAAAATTCCATTGATAAAGTCCCAATCATATTCATACATATATAGGCTTCATTTTCAAGCATAAAAAGTAACAACTTTTGTTACTCTTATCTATAACAATAACCAGGGGCAAACCATTAGCTGGTTGAATGGATCTGCCCACAACACAAAGCAAACGCTAAAAGGGTCCTCACCCCCTAAATTGATCATATGGAGTGAACATGATAAAGCTACTGAATTTTCGTCTTTGTCAAGAAACTTGCAGGAGTTGTCGTATCCTACCTAACTAAGATCAGCTGCTCGGCCACTAAAAACCGGAATTCGACCGCACAGTGTACTCAGCCACAAGTTGAGCAAAAGACGATGACTTGTTTTCAAGCAATCTTACTGGAGAATCATATTCCTCGATAAGCCCTGCACCAAGAATACAGAAAAATTAGCTTCAGGCCATCAGATTACAATGAAATCATTCACATCATGATTACATGAAAAAATGGTGTAGGAAGAAATCATATGGCCATACTAACCATTATTTAGAAGCAAAACCATGTCACTATCAATAACGGAAGTTATCCGATGTGCAATGGTAATGACAGTACAGTCGGAAAAATGTTGCCTGAGGGTTTCCTGAATCAGATTATCTGTAGCCGTATCGACGGAAGCAGTAGCTTCATCAAGCACCAATACCTTGCTTTTCTTCAGTAGCACACGCCCAAGGCAGACCAGCTGCCTCTGACCCATACTCCAATTCTCTCCATTCTCGGTCACTGCAAGGGCCCATATACTTATAAGTAATAAATTTCCATAATATACTTCAATGCTCTATAAAAGAGAAGCTGAAAAGACAAACCAGCAGAATCTAGTTTTCCTTCTTTCTTCCTGATTTCATCTCCTAGTTGACACTTATCCAGAGCCTGAACAATTAGAGTGGTGAAACAATAAATAGATGAAATAATTATATAAACAGGTGCCACCCGCTGAACATAAATACCAAAAGTAGTGCGTGCATGTCTGCTTATGGTGAAAGATTAAGAAGAAAGTTTCTTTCAATTAGCAAAGAAAGAAACCAACCCACCTCCCAAATTTGTTCATCTGTATACTCTTCAAGCGGATCCAGGTTGGTTCGTATGGTCCCTTCAAACATGGTTGGATCCTGAGGGATAATGCTTAGTCTAGACCGCAAATCATGCAGTCCAATCAAGGAGATATTAATGCCATCTATCATTATCTGACCAGCAGTGGGTTCAACAATCCTGAAAAGTGTTTGTATGAGTGTAGATTTACCACTGCCTGTTCTCCCTACAATGCCAGTTTTCATTCCTCCGGGTAACGTGCATGTGAGACCTCGCAATACAAATGGCATATGCGGGGCATACCGTACCTACATTTCGCCCATTTACATTAGTTGAAACACCATCCAATAAAAACCATGGCCATGAACAACCCCATACACAAAGCCACAGTTTCTGGGATTAATAATCAACTTAGACTTGAAAGTACCTGCAGATCACGAATATCAACTTCTCCATGTGATGGCCATGAATGATCTGGCCGGTTTTCTTCCGTCACAAGAGGTGGCTCACTCGGGATGCAAGTGTATTGAAGTATCCTCTCAACTGATATAATTTTGTTCTCCAGTTGGCAAATATTCCATATTACCCAGGCTTGTAACATGTTTAGATTAAGTCCATACGTCACGGCCAAGCCCGCAATACCTTCAGAGAAAAAGGAAAAAAACAAAGCAACAGATACACATTGTTCATGTTCCTTTACAATTTAAATCAGAGCAAGAAATATTGCTAGTAGGACACCAGTTGGAAATTACCCACCTGGATCAATGACTCCCTCAGGAATAGATACTAAGAAGAACAAGGAGAAGGCAAATGTGATTGAAGATAACATATCCAAGCGGAAGCACAACCATTCCATTGCACCAGCAATATGGAACTTTGGTCGAGTATACGCATCCGTAAGTCTCATACTTGTGTCACTAAATCTTGATTCTTCATCAAAGCTCCTAATAGTTGTTGAGCCAGAAATTGTTTCAGCAAAATGTTGTATCACCGGGGCTTTGCACACTCCAACTAATCTTGCTAGCTCTCGGGCAGAAGAAATGTAATATTGCTGCATAAATAATGGTTTGTAAGAACACCTATCTCCACATGAAGATGGTAATGAAACATTATAATACACTACACAGGGAATTGGCTTTGATGGATGCTTAATGTTGATGGCTCTTCAGATAGCTCTAACCAGAATTTCTGAGTTGCAAAAGACAATAAACATTACACGGCATCATCCAGCACCTCGGCAAACATCTATCTTAAGAAACTACATTTTAAACACGTATTCATTCATCTAGCAACTAGGTGGAAATTTCTACATAAAAAAGACAGCTGAATTCTGCTCAAAGGATTGGCATTTAATACTTTGTTTTTGTAAGTGACAATTAATCTATTAAAGCATGTAGAGGTAAATAAAGCGGTATGATGTACACATGCTGATATCAATGATGCAATTTGAGATGTCATCTGATTAAGGCATGGTTTCGCATAATATGCAACGGAACTTCCTGGCAAAGTCAGGTGGTATACCTGATACCAGATACAGGTTGCAATGACTGGGATAAATACGATGAAAACCTGCCATGCAACTTGAGACATCACAGCAATAATTCCAAGGAGCTGGATCGTAGAGAAGGCAACTGCCCCAGTTTGACCAGCAATGCTCAAATCCACAGCACTTTGGTCTGTAGAAGCCTGAAAGGAAACATAACAAAATTTTAAAATCACTTTTCGCATGCATTATATCAGACTCAAAGAATGCGAGTGCATGTTTGCATTCGACAGAGGTGGATGGAGACTGAGACAGGATTTCTTAATATGAAGAACAATGCTATATGAAAATTGTAAACTACATCCATCCGGAAGCAATGAATGAAGTAGCACCACAGACGCATTTCCACTTACTCTGTTTAGGATTCGTCCACTAGGAGTGGCATCAAAAAATGACATTGGGGCACGGAAAATGCACAAGTGCATTTTATTGAAAAGTAGAGTTGCTGTCTTGTACCCAGCCGTTACCAGAAATGTGGCCCTCACAAGGATGCACAAGGAACTTCCAATGGCCAAAGCAACATAGACAATTATTAGAGTAGAGTTAGCAACTGCAGGTTTCACGTCCTGCGAGACAGGAGTTGCCCAGGCCATCCAATAATTGCTTCCAATTTGAAGAAGCTGAAAGAGAACCTGTGCCAGCAATATAAAAGGCACAAGAGCTCCTCCGTATGCCATGGTGATATATCTCCAATAGACTGAAAACCCAACTTTACCTTTCTCTCTCTCTTCTTCTTGGATAATCTGTCCTTTTAATCCGACTATGTCATCTGCTTTACCATCTTTATTATCTTGTTTTTGAACAACCCCATTAGTACTATCCATATTCCCAACTTCCTTCCTCGTACTTGTACTTTCAGAAACTGACCCTGCCTCAGCAGCACCGAGAGCTGACAAAGCTTTCTTATGCGCGCCCACAAGTTCCATAAAGTCGGTTCCTGAATTAAGGATATCATCGTACTTTCCAGCTTGAGTAATTCTTCCATCTTTCATGACCTAACAACAATATACACAGAGTTCACAGGCAGCCATAATTTTAGCCCATAAATGAAAATCCGAAAAGACACTAAAATGCAAATGGCTCACGAGGATAAGATCAGCAGCAGGTAAGAACTCCACTTGATGAGTAACATAAATCACTGTTTTTGAACTCAAAAGGCCCAGCAAACATTCCTGCCATATAGAAATAAATGTATTCAGAAAAAGTTACGGAACCACCACAGTAAACAAAACAGAACAAACTGCATCGGTAGGACCTTTTACGCATAATAAAATTACCTTAAACAGATGGGATCCAGTATGGGCATCCACAGCACTAAAGGGATCATCAAACAGATAGATATCAGCATCTTGGTACAGAGCACGTGCAATTTGGATTCTTTGCTTCTGCCCGCCACTCAAATTGATTCCTCTCTCCCCTATGACTGTCTGATCCCCAAATGAGAGAATTTCCAGGTCCTTCTTCAAGGAGCATGCTTCAAGGACCCTCTCATATTTTTCTCTTTCCATATCCTTTCCAAACAATATGTTCTCTTCTATCTTGCCACTTTGTATCCATGGTGACTGAGCAACATAGGCCTTTGTTCCACACAACTTAATGGTCCCAGATATCTTGGGGACTTCTCCCAGGATACATGAAAGCAAACTGGACTTTCCTGAACCAACAGTCCCACAAACTGCAACCCTCATGCCATTTTGCACTTTGAAATTTATATCTTTCAACGTCGGATTAGGGGAAGATAAATCCCAAGAGAAATTCCCATCAACAATCTCTATTGTTGTATCAGAACCACCTCTAGGAAGCCTCTCTATAACATCAGACTGCAAGTCATCAAGACGAAGAAACGACGCAATTCGATCAAGGGACACTTTAGTTTGAACTATCATTGAAATTGTATCAGGAAGATTATAGATGGGCTCCTGAAGAATCCTAAATGTTGCAAGTGCAGATAAGATCTTGCCCGACTCAAGCGGGATCCCCATTAGCAAACAAGCACAAAATGTGACCACAGACACAAATGTCGGGGCACCCCAGAAGACAAACGAGGTCATTGCCCAAGAATAAACAAATTTCTTCAGCCATCCTGACTCTGTGTTCCTGAGCTCGGTAATTCTAGATAGAAACTTCATCTCCCATCCTTGAAGCTTGAGAATCCTCATGTTCCTCAAAATCTCAGATGTTGCTTTCATCCTTCTGTCTTTTGATTCCATTATCTTGTCCTGAAATTTCTCCTGTAATTTTCCCAAAGGAAAATTTACCAACATAACAAGTATAGTTGCAACAAAAGCCGCAACTGAAGCAAGCCCAAGATTTTTATACAAGATTAACAGCGCAATAGCAACTTGCACAAGGACCATCCATGGATCGTGCATATACCAAGTGAAGTCACCTACCCTCTCAGCATCAACGGCCATGAAATTGATGATCTCCCCACTAGTGTGACCCTGCTTTGACTGGCATGAAAGGGTCAGACCTTTATTGTAGACCATTGTGACCAATACTGCTCGGACCCTAATTCCTACCTGTTGCACCCTAAAGAACCAGTGCCTCTGTGAGATGCATTCCACAAGTTTTGCAGCAAAAAATACTGAAACGAGAACATAGCCTTCACTCTTGAAGTCCCGGCGCCCATTGAGGTATTGGACAAAAGTGTCAATAAGATATGGCCCGACATAGGTAGCCAGTGTGTATACAATCGCGAGAAAGCCTGTCAAAAGAATCTCCTTCCATGCCGAGAAGATTAATACCTTCACCAGCTTCAGTGTGCTCACTCCCTTATTTGTACCACACTCTGCCTGAAGCTCGTATCTAAAAGTTGGAAAGGCCCCAACTACGCTATCACCAGGAGCAAGTTGAGGAACATCCTCAATGTCTAATGTCTTCTTGTTGCCAGCAGCAATTAGAGAGCCCATCCAAGAGAACGTAAGGATGCTGAAAATCCCAGCATTTGAATAAGGGGTTAGAGTTTCACCCCCTTTAGGCTTATTTGACTCTGCTTCATTAGTTGCACTAGAATCACCATTCAAAAGAGGTTCTTCAAGAAGGGTATCTTCGCCCTCATTCTTCCCAAAGAACCCCACATAACAGAAGAACAAACCCATGACAAGGGAGACGACATCGGAAACAAAATACTGAAGGGATAAATTAACGTGTTCTCTGTAAAGAATGATGTCTACAATAAGGCTATAACAAGAAATGGAGAGGTAGAAACCCCACCAAACTCTCAATAAAAACGGGTACTTCGTTTCACCTGAATTAAAGGATGGGGCACGCAAGTAGACACAAACTGTACCCCAAGCGAGGGTCCTGACCGCTAAATCTAAAAGGGTAACAAGCCCTTCCTCAGACCAACCATTTCTATACCAATAGAAGTAATTCAATAAACATAAGACAAGACTAAACACAGAAACACCCAAACAACAAATTAGAGTTAGTTTATAGTACAAAGTCCGGGTGTTCTTAAACCTTTCCTTTGGACCTTCACTGTGACCCGCCCTGAATTTCTTGGACACCCATGAGATGGTCAGGACAAATAACAAAACCAGGTGTAATGAACAAGAAAACCCACGTAGGAAAACTGGTTTGAGGAGGAAATCAGTACCCGAGTAAAAGAGTGAGGAGTAGTAGTGCAAGAACGAGATTGACATACCGTGCTTTGACGAAGGAAGAGGTTCCATTTTGCGTTGGGATTTTTGTGGAGGCTTTCTGTGAGATGGATGTGCAAGACTTCGGTGGATTCTATGTTTAGAGCAACAGATTTTCTCGTGTATATAAGGAAAGAGTTTGCGGGCATGGAGGAAATGAGTCCAAAATTCAAAGAGAGAGGGAGAGAGTGTCAAAGGAACCTTTCCTTGGGCGTCGGATAACGTGGTGAGCAAGACTGGGAGGTCGGACACTGCAACGAATGTGCTGCAAAATGACAAAAAAAGTCGACGTTTTTTGCAAGGTAGGGCGTGGACTCGTAGAGAGAGAGAACGAGGGTGGATTTTTTTGAGAATTAATCTTTGCATCATCCTACACACAACATATCATAATTTTTTTTTATTTTTTTTATTTGTTTTTCTTATTAAATGTGTATTATATGGAAGATGAATAAAAAAATATAAATATTTCAAGAAGAGTAAAATAAAAAAAAATTGAAAAAAATTAAAAAAAATAAAAAATAATTTGGTGTGTGGTGTGTAGGATGATGCATAGCAATGCTCTTTTTTTGGATTCGTGTGATTTATTTGAGATAGTTGTGAATAATAAAAATTGAATTTTGCGTAGAAATTTAGAAAAATTGTTTTGTAATTTGAAAATATTAAATTATTTATTATATTTTATGTAAAAATTAAAAAAAATTATAATAATGAGATGAAATAAATTTTGGATGGGTTTAAATTCTAACGAAGTGAGATGATGAACTCAAGATAACGATCTTTTTTAGTTTGTATCTTCAAATAGTTCCCCTTTTTAAAAAAAAAAAATGAATTCAATTTGGATACACAATTCTATTATCTAATATCATCTCATCTCAATCATTATAATTTTTTAAATTTTCATATAAAAATATAATAAATAATTTAATTTTTTCAAATTTTAAAATAAAAATAATACTAAAAAATATATTCTAACAATATTTTATTCAATTACTATTCAAAATATTTTATCTCATCTCATCTAAACTGTCTATCCAAAACCAACCTCAAACTAGAAGTCATCCAACTATTGTGAGTTTTGGATAGCGAATTGAGATGAGATGAGTTGAAATTAAAATTAAAAGTTGAATAAAATTATTTTTTAATATTAGTATTATTTTGAAATTTGAAAAAATCAAATTTTTTATTATATTTTGTATGAGAATTTGAGAAAATTGTAATGATTAAATGAGATAGTTGAGATTAGGCCTAGTTTGGTTAGCTAATATAGATAAAAACATCTCATCTAAAATTGTACCGTATATTAGTTTTGGCTATCTAAACACAATATTTCATCACTTAAATTTTAAAAATTTCTACTTAAATGAACAGTAAATAAACAGTATAAAACAATGAAGACTGACACGAACAGTACATGAACAGTGAAAATTAACATGAACAGTGCGTGGATTGTACATAAACAATGCACAATTCGGATACTCTATAAATACCATGAGACCCACACCTTTTTCAAATTCTAAAAATTAAAGACTATGTCATTTCATCTCACTATCCAAACATATAATTTTTTATAAACTATCTCATCTCATCTTAACTAAAAAAATCTCACTACTATTTAAAATATCTCATCTTAATTTTTTTTCATCTAAATTGTTTATCCAAACTGAGCCTAAGTTTGAATCCAAAAGGAGCCTTAAGATGCATTGATGAATAATATCTATTGAAATTATTTTTCTTTCTATTGTTAGATTGAGTTGTAGTTAACTGCTTTATTTTCCTTTTATAGCAATATATATAGTTAGAAGTTGTGGATTCAAACCCAAGGACATGTCATGAGACTACAACGATGTTTTGAGGTGGAGTTTGAATGGTGAAATGAAATAAAATAATTTTAGATGAAAGTTAAATAAAATAGTGTTAGAATATTTTTTTAAATATTATTATTGTTTTGAAATTTGAAAAAGTTAAAATGTTTATTATATTTTATGTAAAAATTTATAAAAATTATAACGATGAGACGAAATGAGATGGATTGAAATGGTTTTGATATTCAAACTAAGCCTAATATATTTTCTTTTGAAACGAATAATAATAAGTACTTAATTGTACATTACTAAGATATCTTTACTCTCTTCCATTATTTGCTGAAGTAATTTGAACCTAATAAACATGTCAAGAGAGTGAACAATCATACGTAACAATACTGAAATATCAATTCAGCCCAACTTCTTAAACCTATAAAGAGTTTGCATCATTATTTATTATTTTAAAAGTTTAAATCTACATATAAATCTTATATAAAAAAAGTTTATACTAGCATGTTGTATATATTTTCGAGTAAAAAGACATTTTCAATCTGATAGATCATATTAAAATAAGTCAGCATAACTTTCTTGTATATGATTTCTTTACCGAAAAAACATCTTTTTTTTTTGGGATATAAATGACGCAAGATTCTTACCCCATCACATAAATGTTACATTCGAGTACTTCAAACTATTTAATAACTATTCAATAATTTACAACGTAAACATTTTTATTTGTAATAATAAAAAAAAAAAAATTCCAATTCCTGTCTCACCCCGTCCCCAAGCTGTGTTAAAGATCACAAGATGACGACGGCGTTATGATTTGCATGTGTTCATTTCGTTGTGTGCTCTGCAAGCAAATTGACCATTAATTCAGGACCATATTTTTAAAATAACAAAAATACTACTTGTGTTAAAGTCAAGATGATGATGATGATGTTGTGATTTGCATGTGTTCATTCCGTTGTCTGCAAGCAAATTGACCATTAATCAGGACCATATTTTTTAAATAACAAAAATACTCTTATTTTACACTATAAAAACACTCTTTAAATATCATTACGGATCTCTCATTTTCTTTTAAAAAAGAAAAAAAGTAGACATGCATGCGGACAAGGATTTTAACCTTTATTTAATAAATGTCTCTTGAATCTCGTGAAAAATAATTACTTTTTAATGTAATGATCAAATATGATGAAATGAGTTGTAGTGATTTTTGAATCTAAACTGAGGTTAAAATTTTTTTTGGGTGGGAAAGTGGGATTTTAAGTACAGTTTTGAAACTTTGATGCTTAAATAAATATTATAATATAAATATTATAATATAAATTGAGAAATATTAAATAAATATAAAAAAAATGGAATGTTAACACTTGAATATTGTGAAAGATTTTGATATAAAGTACAAATTGAGGTGGTGGAAAATGGTAGGGGGTCCATAAATGGGGAAGAAGAAAAAAGAGTGGCACCGTGAGAGTCAACAGTCCATAGTAAAGTGGTCCCTTTTGGATCAGATTTTCAACCACTCTATATTATTATTGGCAGGAACCTAAAAAATAAGATTGATTGCAAACGTAGTCTTGTTCAATGTTTTCTTCAATGATTCGATCAGTTTCTTTGCACGTGTTTGACTATGTTTGCAACTTAACGTCCTTTATATTCTGATGCCTAATTGCCATATGTCTGCCTTATAAATACACGTCACTTTTTATAATATTGTACATGTCACATGACTATGTTTTAAAATGAGAATTATTTTTTATAAATACCTTATAAAACTAATATCACATTACAAAAATATCATTATTTTAAAATATATATTATAAAATCTATTATAAAATGTATTATGTATATATAATTACTCTTAAGTAAGATCAGGAAGCTCCAAATCTTTTGATAGCACAAGATAACATACATGAGCACTTTGTACTAGTGCATGAAACTCACGACGGTGGAAAGTAAGGTTGGGAGAAAACTCCACCCACTTCGACTCCGTTAGAACTCCGACGAGATTCCGACTCCAACTTTGTTGGAGTCGAAGTCCGGAACTCATGTTACCTCCGAACTCCAATTCCAAATTCCGACCTTTTTTTTTTTTTTTTAAATACATAATAAAAAAGACATCGTTTCACTTCAAGAGGAACGACGTTGTTTTGTTCAGAATGGGGTCCAAAATGCAGGAACTGCTACTGAAGTAACTAAATGAAATCGTTTTGTGAAGAATGGGTCCAAAGGTTCCCCCCTTACTTTCGCACAACACATGCAACTCCATTTATCTCTCTCATCTCCACACTGTGCTTCACCTCCCCCGCCGTCTGCCGTCTCTTGAGGTTGCCGCGAGCACCTTTCAGAGTTCATCAGTTGATTATATGTGTAAGCTACTCACTCATTCACTCAGTTTTTTTGTAGAATATTAGGATTTCAAAATCACTTAATTGTCACATTGTGGGTTAAAATTTGTGAAATGTGTATGATTTGTTATTCATTTCAATGATTTGTTGTTTGCATTTTAATGACTTTGATTTTTAGGCTGTTAAATGACTAAAGAAAACATAGAGTGCATCTGATTAGTAAAAATTCATGCAGGAAATCACTATCGAGTCAACAACTCAAATGCATGGACTGTCAAGACTGATGCGAGACTGTGGCTATTTAAATCAAATCTATGACATTATTTATGTTTTGGTATTGTAAATTTAAATTTATTGCGAATTTGTAATTTTAATTTTAAATTTATTGTTTGCACACATTAAATCACATATTTTTGTATTGTACGTGATGTAATTATTATATTTAAATTTTGGCTTTTTTACCTTTTTTAATTTTAAATTATTTGTTTAAATTATTTTATCTTTTTTTTTATATATATATATTTTTAAACAGGAGTGGACATAATTGTCATTCAGATTGGGCCTTCGATATTGGGCCGTGGGGCCAGGCCCAATCTGATTAGGCTTTAAGCCCACTTCAACTCCGATCAGAGTTTCGAGCTCCAACTCCGAGTTCGAAAATTCGATCGGAGTGCATATTTACATTCGCCTCCATCTCTAGTCAGAGTCAAAGATTGGAGTTGAGATTCTGACTCCGTCTAAGTCGGAGCCCACCCCTGGTGGAAATGGATGACAATGGCTGGAGTCTTGAATAGATAAATCTAAGGAAGCTATCGTTGCAGCAACCATGTTCGCTGGAATCTCTTAGGATTTTGTTGTGGCATGTGGGCTGCACTTGCTGCTTGGATGGCAGCGATTTTGGGTTCTTTTGGATAAGGAAAATCATAAACTTATAATTATTTTATAAATCTATTTAAAATGAATGGTAGTCATGTAAAATTAAAATTATTTTTAGTAAAGTGTCACAATTTTATTAATTGATTTAAACTGAATTATAAAATAAATATAAAAAAATTGTAAATGTATGATTATTCTTTAGATAATTGGTGATCGGGGTATTATGATATGACAAGTGTAAAAAGTAGTCACAAGAAATAGATTACTTTTCTTTTCAAAAGAAGAAAAATAAATAACAAAAAGGAATAAGATCAGAGGGATAGAGGAGAGAGAGATAGGAGAGGAGAAGAGAGTATTTTTTATTTTATATGAAAGATAAAAGTTGAAAAAAATATTGTTCGAATATTATTTTTTAATATTATTATTATTTTAAAATTTTAAAAAGTTGAATTGAAATTTAAGAAAGTTGAATTGTTCATTATATTTTATGTGAAAATTTGAAAAAGTTATAATGATGAGATAAGATGAGATGAAACATTTTTTAAATCCAACTGGCCAGTTTTTAGATATTAGGAGAGGGAGTTTAGAGAGAAAATAATCCAAAGATAGAGTTGGTGTGATTTGGATGGTGAGTTGAGATGAAAATTAAATAAAATATTATTAAAATATTATTATTTTAAGATTTGAAAAAGTTGAATTATTTATTATATTTTATGTGATAATTTAAAAAAATTATAATAATGAGATGAGATAAGATGATATAAAAAGAATTGAGATGATTTTGATATCCAAATAGGCCGACAGTGTGCAATTATCACGAACTTGATAATTATATGATTGATCATTTTTTGTTGAATGCGTGTAAAATATAAAGCATAGCGGATGCCACCATTCCCGAAAGAATCATGCTTTCTTGACTTACCACGAAAAAGAAGTAGGAAAAATAGGATGCTTCTCGACATTGACACAACTCGAATATAAATGTTATATTCCTCCTATGAACAAAACGTGTCTCTATCGTATATAAATTCCTCCTAAAATCCTTTTTTTATAATTGTTGAGGCGGACTTCCAAGTTTCAAACGTGATTCGGAATAATGCGCATTTTTTTAACAAAATGGTGGAATTTATTATTAAAAAAATTAATTTTTTTTTTTATATAAATCTTATATTTTTCTATTTTTTTCGAAAACAGTAAGTTAGACTTGCAACTTTTGGAAGGCCAAATGTGCCTTTGTTTGTCTGCTGCAACTCTATTTTGTTTCATTAAAATTTAAAACTCAAAAATCACATCTGTGGCAGGAAATTAGAAATACGAGAACGAAATGGAAACTCAACCGTATTTTTGGAAGGAAAAGTCTGAATGCAGCTGAGTTTGTCTACCGATTGCACACCAACCTTCACGTCAGTTAGTGGTAAGTTTTAATTAAATGAAACTCAGGTTATGTTGCAGGCGGGAAGGGATGGAATTTAAATAAAGACGAATGGAATTGAGAAGGCCTTAATGAGACGGTGCATTTCATTCGTATGTACACTTCTGACTCCAACAATTCGATCTTCTTCGTTTTCTTTGTCTCTCTCTCTCTCTCGCTCCATTCTTTGCAACTTGAAACGCGTTCTCTCCTCCATTCTCATACTTCCCCCTCTTCCATTCTCAAACAATGATGTTCTCTCCTTCATTCTCCTCTTCTCCCCGTCGTCTCATGCCTAGAAGCCTATTAAAGCTCCAGAACCCCCATATGATTCCGAACGTTTAACCCCCATTAAAGCTTCCGATCCCTAACCTGTCGTCTCCGTGATTGTCGTTGAAGTCGACATTAATTTTCTCAATTACCGGTATATATCTCTATCTATCTCTCTCTGTGATTTTCAATAAATTTAGATTGATTTGTTTAGAGATTTTCAGTAAAAATTTTCAAATATACAACCCTTTTGCTACCAATTATTTCTCCACTATTATTTTCATTGTGCTTTCAAAATAGGTTTGAGGGATTGCTGATCTCATATTGATCTAGATTCAAAGACATGTTGAGTATTTTTTAGATTTTCTAGTTTTATGATTAGAAATAAGTCATGACTAGATTTTCTAAAAAAACATTTAGTTCACTGGTAGATTGCTCTAGTAGTTTTAGTTTAGCTTAGTTTCCAAAGTTTGCTTCCAATCCTTCAATTGGAAGTCATAAAGTTGAGTTTTTTTTTTTTCTTCATGGCAAGGCCCTTTTTTCTCTGGAAAAACTATGTATGCAGTCGAGTAATGTCTATTTGTGCTCAGTCTAAGAAGTTTTCTTGCTTTGTAGGCTAACACAAGTTCTATTTTCATGGGTACTTCAACATCTTATTCTGAAGGCTCTGCTTGAAGTTTCAAGGCTCTACTTGTAGGCTAACACAAGTTTGATTTTCAGCATCTATTTTGTATCTTCATATTTGTTCTAGTTTGATAAGTTATTTTTGGATGCGCTTGTTTCGCTAGCACACTATTAATTTGAGAGTTTATCTGTTTCTTATTCCAGTTAGTTTTTAATCTTTTGATTTAAATAATTCCAGTTAGTTTTTAATCTTTTGATTTAAAATCATTTTGTACCATCTATCGCTAATTACAAGCCGAGAAGCCCATCTCCTAAACCCACTTGTTCTTCAACAATTACTATACTTGTTCTCAGGTTTATTTATCTTTCAAAATTCAATAACTTCTATTGTTGGTGTCACAAGCTGCAGATAACAATGCATTAAGTGCATCTATGACTTATTTGATTCAAATCTTCACGAGAGAGGATGAGATTGAGAAGAGAGAGATGATGCTTCACAAGAGAAATGATGAGATTGAGAAGAGGGAGTTGGCTATCCATGATGATCAAATCGATCTTCTGATGAAACAAGTAGAAGTTTAGTGTTCACGCACACTACTTCATGTATATTGGGGATTTGCCATAGTTATTTCATGTTATTTAATAGGATCTAAGTGAATTCCCAATGTTGGTTTGCGTTTGTTAATAAAACTCTACCACTCGGACATGTTATGTAATGGATGGGTTAGGTTATCTAAAGAAACTGTTAGGTTATGTAAGTTGTGTTGTTTACTGGTGGAAATCTATTGGAAATCTATTGTAAAAATAAGTACAATGATCATGACCGATTGCTATGTTATCCTTATCTCTTTAGCAAATTATTGGCACTGATTAAGAACACTTGTTGTATGCTAATGGAACTTTGCTTTTTGTACTAGATAATCCAAGTAAAGATCTTTGCTACAAAAATATTGTTGGGAAGTCTTGCTGTACATAAATTTCGGGTTGCTTGTGCATCTCCTAGTTAGTGTTTGGAACTACCCAGTTTGAAAAAAGAAAAAAAAAAAAGAAAAAAGAAAAAGAAAAAAAGAACTTGGAAACTTGTACCCATAAAACCCAAATTGGCTATGACAGAAAATAAGGGAACCTGGAATATGTTATTCATAAAGAGATCAAGAAGCTAAATTCAATAAGGGGACTGTTATTCACATGAGAGCAAAACTTTAACACTCTTTACTAGCAAGAAAATGTTCAACAAGGAACAACAACAATGTCTACATATTACAACAGTAGCTACATCTATTACTTGCCTAAACAAAGTTTATAGAAAAAAAAAGAGGGTTGTATCATATGAGATTCTCTACAAAAATTTCATGGCTGCAGAACGTCCAATGGTCCTGTAGGCTTCCACCCTTAATGATCAAAGGCACATCCACTACATCTTAGTAGTTCATATCCACTGAAATATGGCTATTGTCTACAAGAGCTAACAGTTCACCATTCTCCAACAAAATTAAGTTGCATTGCTCGGTAATTGGGGAGTCATCATTTGTATCCTTGATGTAAGGAACTTCGACGTTTGATTCATGCATGTCAGTCAAGAGGGCTTGTTAGACCCCTACGTAAAAATTACTTCTAGAAGTGCTACACATGTCCAAGCCATTTCGGGGACATGTCCCTTGATCATGCCACGAGCATGCCTTGGCCCGTGTCTTGTCACACACAGGACGCCCAGTATGCAAGCCTTGGCCCGTGCCTTGACATGCACGGGACACCCAGCATACAGGTCATGAGCATGCCCAAGCATGCGCCAGGCCATAGGCTCAGTGAGGTTAGTGGCCGTGCGCAGCCCAGCACATGGCCAGGCATGCGCACGCCCATGCGCATTCCCTTGCATCGCTTGGCCCTGCGCACACACACATGCCGCACTGCCATGCGCGCACCCAGGCGCCACACATCACTCATGTGCGCGCCCATGCACACGCAAAGCAGCACTTCCACCAGGCATATGCCCATGCGCACGCCCCCCAGGCGAACACCCACCCCCATCTTGCGCACGCCTATGCGTGTGCCCATGAGCCGCAATCACACCATGTGCACGCCCATGCATGCACCCATGCCCATGGCCCCCATGCCGCAA
>QEOT01007671.1:17666-30124 GCA_003123785.1 Pterocarya stenoptera
ACCATGAGATGCTGCGTGCATGGTTACGTGCACCCATCACACACAGCCGGTTACATGTTGCATACACTGTGCACTTTTTGTGCACATTGGGTGCATGTGTTATGTGTATTGTGCCAATTTCCTTGGGGTGAGGGACTTTTCCTTACTGAGGAAATTTCCTTCACGAGAGCTACATGTTGGGTGCCTGTGTTTTATGCACTGTGCACGATACTCTTTATCGCATGGGCGGGGAAAGGCTTACTCGCCCCAATTTTGTAAAAGTATTGTTAAGAAAAATAAGAGCTGAAAAGCTGAGAATACTTATCTGGAGAAAATTTTATCTGCATGGAGATTATTTCGCACGCCAAAAAATCGTCATTCTCCCACTTTTGGAGTAGAAAATAAATTAATCACACAAACGAAGCCAAATATTGGTGCCAAAAAATCCCAGAATAGGAGAAAGAGTCATTCTCGGTCTAGTAAGGTAGTCCAAAACTATATGAGGCGGTCCAAAGCCCACGATGGTGGTCTGGAGCAATGATACGGTGTCCATACATACATCTATAACAGTGAATAGAAAGTAAATATAGGAAATATAAATTGAGATAGAGACACACAGATTTACATAGTTTGACAAAGAGCCTACGTGCACAGGTAGTTTGGAAGGCACATTTATTATAATATGAGTATCTTACAGTCTCTCATAGTCTCTCATTTTTCTATGTATAATGGAGAGCAGAGACCTTTTTTCAGGAAAAGATAATATCCTGGAGCTCTTGTTTAGAGGTTGAAGATAATGCTCTGTGTTCCTGTCTTCCCCCTAGTCTTATCTCTCATATCTTTTTTATCCTTGCCCTTGGGAGTGGTGATGAATGGCCACTTTATGTCTCCTCTTGTGNATGAGGCGGTCCAAAGCCCACGATGGTGGTCTGGAGCAATGATACGGTGTCCATACATACATCTATAACAGTGAATAGAAAGTAAATATAGGAAATATAAATTGAGATAGAGACACACAGATTTACATAGTTTGACAAAGAGCCTACGTGCACAGGTAGTTTGGAAGGCACATTTATTATAATATGAGTATCTTACAGTCTCTCATAGTCTCTCATTTTTCTATGTATAATGGAGAGCAGAGACCTTTTTTCAGGAAAAGATAATATCCTGGAGCTCTTGTTTAGAGGTTGAAGATAATGCTCTGTGTTCCTGTCTTCCCCCTAGTCTTATCTCTCATATCTTTTTTATCCTTGCCCTTGGGAGTGGTGATGAATGGCCACTTTATGTCTCCTCTTGTGTGTTTGACCTGATCTTTCCCTCATTTATCTTTTCTCTCTCTTTTTTCCTTGGCACCCTGCTTTCCCCTCTTGTCTTGTCCCCATGCGTATCTGTCATCTCTCTCCATTTCTGCTCTTCTTTCTCTTTCTCTCTCTTTTCCCCCACTTTCTATTTGACACTTCCTTTTTCTTGTCCACTATTTGTCTGTTCTTTACTTCCTGATGATGGCCCGTTGGGCTGGGCTTAGGATGCCATATGGGCCAAGGGCATTTTATCCCCTAATAGAAAGTACGATTCATTAGAGAAGAATTCTGAAGTTTACTGTTTAGATGACCTTCTTGACGTGACACTACTGTATGATACTACATATTTTATTATATAAAAAAATATTCAAAATAAAAGGACTTCCGAAAACATAAAGGAGGAAGACTAAAACTCGAGTCCCTCTACTCTTTTTGTCTTTGTATTTTTATGTTATATTTTTATTTTTTAATAAATCACAGCCACGTCAAGAGGACCATCTGAGTGGTAAGCTTCAAATTGCCTGATAACATTATTCCATTAGAGAAAACAACTGAATGAGAGAGAAGAAACCAGAATTGAGCCAACAACATCACAAAAGGGGGGCCATTGGGTTAAGTTGTTGACAATAATGCTCATGATTATGAGAGATTATATCTTTTACTAGACAATATAAAATCAACTGAATGAAAATATCATAAGAATAGTTGGAAGTTGTCGGCAAATACTTCAAATTAAACATTATATTGCATGAAATAGAATACAAATGGAAAATCAAAACTATCTTCTCAATCTCATATCTTCTTGACTCAGTCAAGGAACAAATCATTTTCAAGGTACTTTTATATGTTAAAGGGGACCTAAGTTCTAACAACAATAGGAAGTACATGGCGAGAATTATTGGTAAGAGGTGGTCAATGGGGAGCTCTTCTCCTACAATTATAGACAAAAAAGCATGTCGATATCTCTTGGTAAAAAAAACACTTAGGTTTGGAAGTTTTTTTAAACACAAAATTCTTATCTCATCTCATCATTACAACTTTTTTAAAGTTTCACATAAAATATAATAAACAATCCAATTTTTTCAAATCTCAATTCAACTTTTTCAAATCACAAAACAATAATAATGGGGACCTAAGTTCTAACAATAATAGGAAGTACATGGCGAGAATTATTGTAAGAGGTGGTCAATGGGGAGCTCTTCTCCTACAATTATAGACAAAAAAGCATGTCGATATCTCCTGGTAAAAAAAACACTTAGGTTTGGAAATTTTTTCAAACACAAAATTCTTATCTCATCTCATCATTACAACTTTTTTAAATTTTCACATAAAATATAATAAACAATCCAACTTTTTCAAATCTCAATTCAACTTTTTCAAATTACAAAACAATAATAATATTAAAAAATAATATTTTATTCAATTTTTAACTTTCATCTCAAACTAAAAATTCACATCTCAACATCTAAACATAACCTTAGTCTCATGCAAAAAGGTGTAATTTGTTGAATTTAGAGTTCTCAATATAGGTGCGAGCCATTAGAAGTGGCCACAAGTGTGTGTAATTGCGTATGGCAACCAAAGCTACCAAACGTACGGGTGCTACCCGCACTCTACAGGGCGGTTGCCTCTTCCAACACCTCACCCCCGCATGGGTGGGGAGGGAGGGGGGTTGCCCCCAAAATTTACCACCGCATCATGGGGGCGGGGCCCACCAACGTTTGTCCTGTTTGAAAAAACACAAAAGAAACTCAAACACACAGTGGAAAACAAAAAATACCACAACATAAAAATGAACAAAGTTAAAAATACAAATCAAATCCAGAACAATACATACATAATCGGAACAATAGAAGCAACAAGAAAAAAATCTAAACTAGCAAAAAAATACCTAAACACAATACACAATCTGGTAGCTTATAATGCAAACTTAGTTGGATTCTTGTCGCGCCACCATAGAGAGAATTAGAGAGATAAGAGGTAGAGAGAAGAAGAGAATGTGTTTCACGCTGCCACGGTAAATACGAGAGGGAAAAAAGGCATCGGTGTAGAGAGACAAAGAGGAAGGAGAGAAGTGACTACTAGGGGACACCCTAAACTTAAGTCCCTTTCAAAACAACGTCGTTTTGGCATTTGCTTTTTTTTTTTTTTTTTAAATATTTGTTCTAAAAAGATGTAGTGACTCGGGGGGAACTGATAAATGTGATTTTTATATGATTTTTATTACTCTTTTATTTATGAAAAGTGTCATTTTTCATTTAATACTATTGATTTTATTTTATTTATATATGTTTTTTTATTTTCTTGAATTTGAAGGAATGAGAAGAATTAGTGCGATAGGAGAGCATTTTAGTACAAAAGAGGAAACTCACGACTAGAATTGGCACGGAGACTTGGCGCCAATATATTTTACTTTCTGGGCGTGAAGACTTGGTGATAAGGCTCCGAGCAATTAGATTGGACGATTAGTCTAACCGACTAACTTAAAAGACCAAATTAAACCACATCGTGGCCAACAACTAGAAAATATGAGATGAGTCTTTCATCCCAGTCGGGAGTCTTTCCACTCTGTTGGCGAGGAGAGGAACGCCCGTTCATTTGTGACCTCCACGTTTGTTCATTTGTGATCTTCACGCCCGTTCGTTTGTGAACTCCACACCAGTTATATTCAGCGCACATAGAATCTACCCGGTGGGACCCTTTCAAGTTCCGCAATCAATTTGTTAACCATCAAATCCTCTCGAGCTCCGCAATTCCAGCCGCATATCACTAAATCTTTCAATTTAGAAACTTCCAATATTCTTGAGATAATTTCCTTTTATATTAATATCTATCTTTAGAAATTATTTTTCAGATTTTTAGGCTAGATTGTAGCCACATTTATTTTGTTTCCAGATTTGAGTTTTGACAGCTATTTAATTCCGTCTTGTGGGATGAATAGGGGGTCTGAATCTGAGTTTGAGAGTTTGGAGTTTTGAGTTTGAGGGTTTGAATCTGAGTTTAGAGTTGCAAAATTTATTTTTCAAGTGTTCCTTCGGGGAGACGGAACTGGAGGGCAGAGGCAAGAGCCGCATGCTCCATCAACCGGCTTCAACGAAGAACATCAGTTTTATTCTATTTCTTTTCAATTCCATTATGAACTAATTCTATTTTCTAGAGTTTTGATGTAGCCTAGTATTGAACACAGAGTTTATATTCTAAGTTATTTTATTTTACATATTTACATGATTGAATGTTTATTCCTTATTCTTAATGCTTACAATTTTCTAGCTAACACGTGTTCAATCTTTTGAATTGTAATGAGACCGAGAGGTGATTTTTTATTAAAGCTTTGAGATTAAACACCATTAGTTGAGCGAAAGTAGAGATACTTTGCCGCTTAGTGTGATTTTAAAGAAAAATATAAAGAACTTAATGAGTTTCCAATTAGTTAAATTCACATAAAGATATGGAGTTATTAGTTGGAGATATTTTTGGTATTGTTCGAGAGAAAATATTGAATAGTTATTACTTCATTCAATCAAACAGGTTTGATAGTTTCTCTTATCACAAATAATTTCTCTTATCCTTTAAATTTTTTAAGATGCATAGATCCTTTTTCTAAGGGAGTTCATAACAGATTTTATATTCAAGTACTTTCCTCACATTCCACATTGATACTGCCCATAAAATATTAGTATGATGCTCCTTATATTGTTTTTTTTTTTTTTTTTTTAAAGAAAACTGACTCCATTAATCAGAGACAAAGGTTTACATAGACTTAAGAAGTCACATGTGGCTTAGAGCTAGAGCATTACACAATTTCTTTTGCTACAATAGACAAAACACATGCATGGCACATTTCAATATCATACATATCCTCTACATAGTCAAAAGTAGCTTTGGCTAGTTGATGAGCTTCCATGTTTGTCTCTCTGTAGGCATGCACTACTGTCTAGGTGGGAAAGGATTCTAAGACTTGTCGAACATCTCCTATGAGACAGCCTCCCAAACTCCAACTCAAGACCAAACTTTGTACTAGATCCACAACTTGTTTCAAATCCCCCTCTAAACATATCTGTTGCAAGCCTAGTTCTTTGCAAAAAACAGTTGCTAGTAGTAGTCTATAAGCTTCAGCATTAAAAGGGATGCCCCTGAGAGACTTGGTTGCACGAAGGGTACCAATTACTTGGCCAAGGTGATCTCTGATGATGACTCCTATCCCAATTTTACCCTCCCCAGATTTTACAGATGCATCTCAATTGACCTTAAACCAGTCTTCCTCAGGTTTGGACCACTTGTGAATGATTGCTGGAGTCTTGATATTGGCAGCCCGTGTATCTTTGAGTGCCTCCTGGTGAGATACAAATTTTGATTTTTCCAATTGACATACTATTGTAGGATGTTTGAACATTTTTTGATGAATAAACTCATTCCTCCTAGTCCATATACCTCTTAGGATGGCTGCTACCTCCGCAAGTTCTATAGGATCAAGATGATCTACAACAACTGACCAGATGTCAATAAACATCTCACTGTGAACAGACATCTTTTGCACCCTTTTAACACCTTGGTTCCAAACATCTTGTGCCGCAGGGCATCCCCATAATGCATGACCAGATGTTTCAGGGCACTACATACAAATTAAGCATGAACTGTCTTCAACTATTTTCCTCCTTCTGAAATTTGCTAAAGTAGGGAGAGCCTCGCTACATGCCTTCCATATGAACATCTTGGTAGTAGGTGCTGCTTCAAGTTGCATCTTGTCCTTGGATCCACTTGGTGCCTCTCCTTCCAAGTCCCTTTCAATTTCTCTGCTGAGGTGGTATCCACTTTTCACATAATACATGTTATTATTAATGAACCGCCATACTATTCTGTCTTCTCTTCCACCCAGGCTAATTGGTATTTCTTTGATGGCTTCACACTCCTATTGAGAGAAAAGCTCATGAAGTATTGATTCCTTCCACATTTTCAGGTGAGGATCAATGAGATCACTCACTTTTTCACACCAGTAGTCAGTATCTCGAGGTGACAGGACTTTATGTGAGGGATAGGATAGAATCCATCTATCTGTCCATATATTCACTTTGTGTCCATTCTCTACCCTCCACAGGAGCCCTCTTTATGCAAGAGAAGGCCCTGACCCCAATTAAGCTTGTAACAAATCAACCTTATTGAAATATTTCTGTTTGAGGACCATGGCCACCATAGAAGTTGGGTTCTATTGTATCCTCCAGCCTTGCTTTGAGAGCAAAGCTATATTAAAACTTTTAAAATCTCTGAAACCAGGACCTCCTGAGTCTTTGTTGTAGCTGAGTTGTTTTCAATTGACCCATTGTACCTTTGAGGTATCCTCATTATAGCCCCACCAGAATTTTCTGAGCATCTGATTTAGGTTCCTTGTAATTGAAACTGGTAGCAAAAACATTTCCATTGCATAGACAGGTATAGCTTGAAGAACTGTTTTGAGAAGAATTTCCTTTCCTACAACAGAGAGATGCTTAGTCTTCTAGTTGGCCACTCGAGCCCAAGTTCTGTCAAGGAGAGAATGGAATGCAATAATTTTGGCTATGCCCACCAAGGCAAGAAGCCCCAAGTACCTCTCAAATGATCCATATGATTTTACTCTTGCCATTTCCAATATCTGTTGTTGTATGGCCCGTTGAGTATTTTTACTAAAGAAGACAGAAGATTTTTTTTTGTTTAGTACATGTCCTGAGGCCTTTTCATGGAGGGCAAGAATGTTAAAAACACAAATGAGTTGCTCAATATTAGCTTGACAAAAAAGAAGGCTATCATCTGTGAAAAAGAGATGATTCACTGTGATTAGGCCCCTCCTTATTGTGGCAGGTGTTAAGCACCACACCTCTCAGCACAAAGTATAAAAAGGTAGAGGAATATGGGGTCCCCTTGTCTAAGTCCTCTAAAAGGCAAAAACTTCTTTTGAGGCTCACCATTAACAAGGATTGAGTAAAATATTGAGCTAAAACAGGTTTGGATCTGGTTGATCCATTAAGGAGGAAATTCCATCCTTAATCATAACTGCTTCCATAAACCTCCATTCGACCCTATCATAGGCCTTACTCATATCTAGTTTCAAAGTCATGAAGCCTCTTTTCCCTTTCATTCTTGAGTTCATGGAGTGGAGGATCTCTTATGCAACTAATGTATTATCTGTGATAAGCATTCCAGGTACAAAAGCACTCTGATTCAGGGAGATAAGCTTGGGAAGGATGACTTTTAGCCTATTGGCAAGGGTTTTTGAAACAATTTTGTACACTACATTGCATAGGGTAATGGGCCTGTAGTCAGTTATTTTCTTTGCACTTTTTACTTTGGGGATGAGGGAGATATAAGTATCATTCACCTCAGTTAGGGAGCCACCTTGGTTGAGGACTTGGAGAGCATAATTGCACACTTCCTCTCCCACCACCTCCCAGTGCTTCTGGTAGAACTGAGATCCATCAGGGCCAGGTGAACCTAAGGGGTTCATTTGGAAGACAACAGCTTTAATTTTCTCTCAAGTGAAAGGGTTCATGAGCCAAGTTTTCATCTCCACTGCCAGTGTGGTATCCAGTGCAGATAGGCACTCCTCAAGGTTGGTAGGTTGAGAAGTAGTGAAAAGGGAGGAGAAAAAACCAATGAACACATCACCAATTGTTGCCTGTTCAGTAACATTTCTTCCTTGTGGATCCTCTACACACTTGGTAGCATTAGTCTTTCTTCTTTGACTAGCCAGCATATGAAAAAACTTGGTGTTTTTGTCTCCATGTTTAAACCAATGCTGCTTTGCCCTCTGGCGTCATTTCAGGTCATTTTTTGCAAGTGAGGTTTCCACATCTTTTTGTAGCTGCTCATGGGTATTAAGTGATCACCCATACTAGTATTTTGGAGATGACTAATTATGGCCGGCCTCTGTGTTAGTGCCAAGTGATAAGTCTACTTTTTTTTCTGTTTCCAAGACAGCAAGCCCTTTTGACAACCTTTGAGTTTTTGCCTCATTGACTTGGCCACACAACCAAGTACATTGTCATTCTTCCATGCCTCAGCCACAACCTGCTAACAGTCTTCTCTAGTTTCCCAAGCGACCTCATATTTGAAACATAACCCTCTACTTCTCCTCCCATGTGTTGAAACCTGCTTATTAATGTGAAGAGGGAGAGTGATCAGATTTAATGGCTGCAAGAACAGTACATGAGGCAGAACTAACATGGCATCACATTCCTTGTTGGCAAGGGCTCGATCTATTCTTTCTTTTGTGAATTTCCTTCCACTTTTGTTGTTTGACCATGTGAATCTTTGTCCCTGTGATTGTATGTCATTGAGTCCACAGATTTTCACAGCCTACCTGAAAGCCTCTATTTGCTTGTAGGGTCTGGTTGCTACACTTACTTTTTCCTTTTGATAGAGGATTTCATTGAAATCACCTACACACAACCAGGCCACGAAGTTGGAAGGTTTTATCTGCCTGAGTAGTTCCCAGCTACTGTATCTCTTTGTTGTATCCGGGTGACCATAGAAACCTATGCACTGCTAGGTAATTCCATTGTCCTCTTCTTGTACCAAAGCACTAATATGCCATCGAGTATAGTTGATCACCCTGACATGCCATTCCTCTTTCCACAGCAAAGCAATGCCCTCATTCAAGCCCACATTGTCCAGTGCAAAACAACCATCTAGTTTTAAACTTCTCCTGACCTCCTTCATTCTTTTGTTGCTACATTTAGTTTCCACAAGGAAAGCTATGGGCACACTTTTCCTTAGTTAAGTTTCTAAGGATTTAATTGTCTGAGAGTTCCCAAGTTCTCTGCAGTTCCACGCTAAGAGACTCATTGTTTTTGGCAAAGCTGAGATCCAACCTCTGCCATTGATTGGCAGTTCTCCTTGTTTTCATTATGACACTTGAATCTCTTTGGATCAGATACCTTTTCATTATAATTTCTTTTACATCCCCTCACAAACCTAGTCCTCAGAGAGTTATTTGAGATTACATCAAAAACCTCATCTCCCTTAACTTCTATCTGGAAGATCTTTTCTCGAGCTTGTCTTTTCCATTTCCTATTTTTGATCACCAATTCACTTTTACCAGTTGGTTTATAATCTCCCTGGCCATGTAGTCTGCTTGTTGACACTGATATGGTATTACTTTTTTGTTTTTGACAGCTAGAAGCAGATGGTCTCACCTCACTAATATCCAATCCCTCACGAGTTCTAGTGATGGAGATCAGAGGTGTTTGTTGAGCAGCATGTACCTGTGTTGTTTTAGTGGGGTCTAGTTCCATATTCGTATTAGCCTCCAAAAAACCTTGGATCCTAGGGACAGCTTCGGGTGTGAGTACCTCATCCATGTGCGATTGGTGGTGGAGTTTCCACTTGTGAATTAGTTAGGGTCCCAATAAAGCAGCCAGTAAAGTCACCTTTGTCCAAGGTCTCCTTTGTTGCAACTTGTCCTTTACCTCCTCGAAAGAATATTTCCTGTTTTTCCGCAACAAACTCTACTTGAAAACCTGCCGGGGACTCCTAAGGCACAACGTGGTTACGTGGCCTGGATTCCTCCCTATCATCTCTTTCTCGATCTCCTTTCTGGCCTCTTTGTTGATGCCAACCACCCATGGAACCACCATATTTTCACCTGTAAAAAATGTTGATGTTTCTTGGTTGACCTCTGAGCTAGGAACCAAATTGTTGTGGTGCCTGTTCTTCACCTTTTTGGTCATAACGTTGCCGAGTGCAGTTCTTGCTTTTGTGGTAGAGCACCCCACACTGAAAATAGAAGTTTTGCAATCTTTCATACTTGAAAGAGATCCAATGCTGGGATTAGCCATTTCCCTTTCAGCAGAGGTTTATGGATGTCAACCGCAACCCTTACCTGAAGGCATCTCCCCCATGCACATCCATCTACCTCGGCTTCTACCTTTATAACGTGACTAATGGATGCTGCAAACTGTTCCCCTACCTTTTTTGTCATGGTGGCTAGTGGTAAGTTATGAAGCCGAACCCAGAAGGGTTCGAAACCAAAGTGTAAGGCATTGATGGATATTGTCTCGTCCACTTCGAGTAAAGTGAGAAGGCTTCTATAAAAAAACCAAGGACACCCACTTAGAATCTTGTCTTTGTTTGCCATGTTCTAGAACTCAATCAGAAAGCAGTGATCCCCCAGTTCCTTAAAACAAACCCATCCTTCCAATCTCCATATTTGAGACATGTTGATTCGGAAGGCTTCACTGTTAACACTCTTTTCGGATAGAACCCTCCCAACTATGCAGTGTTTTCCATGTCTATCTTCATCTTTGAAGCTCTTCTGTTTGACATGGAAAAATGAGTTTTCTTCTTTTGACAAATGTATTCTCTCCCAGCGGTTAGCTAGTTCCTCATCCTCCATTTTCATCCAGCATCGAGAAAGAAAGAAACAGAAACAACACTCACAAACTGTGAGACCTAAACCTTTGAAACCTCAAAGGCACTGGAACCTCACTCTTTCTCACGAGAGAAGAAAAGGCACTCTTTGATGCTCCTTCTATAAATGCTACTATAAGAATATAAATCTACATTTCTCACGGAACAGTTCCATGGCACCATAAGTAGAAAAGGGATATGCAACAGATAATCCAATTAAAATCAATTGGGCTTTCAAGGTCAGATATTTGATCAAACCACTAGCTCATCATTATACAACTCTCCTTCACTAAAACTTCATCTAGAAAGAATGCAACATTTGTAATGATTTATGAAAATCCTTCATTAATGCAGTTAGAAGCACACACCCAAAAGATGGAACATACAGGCAACATAATCCAAAAGAATTGCTAATCCCCTTAAGCTTTTCACATCACACAGAAACTTCAACATCAACCAAAATTTGAAAAAACAATGTGCTGCAACTTTTAGAAGCTTGAAGATCAAAAAGGAAAGCTTTGAGTTTTCTATGCTAATTATCGGGATGAGGAGTAACTCCAGCAGATGAGAAAACATCATCTAAGGAAATGCAGCAATACTCACCTCATTTGGCTTATTTAGAAGAGCTCTTCTTTCATAATGACCAAGGATGACCCAGCTCATCCCCATGCTCACTGTCACCACCTCATCCCCTGCCCCCGCTAAGCCTTCTCCATGCGGGGGTGGGGCGGAAGCGAGGCAGGTCTAGGCCCTCAGCCAGGAAAATGCTCCAGCCACATGCCTTTAAAGAGTCTTGATAGATTAATGGGTAAAACTTGTGGAGAAAAATTAAGAGATTGGAGAATATATGTTTGTTTTGTGAGAAATTGTATGAAAAGAGATGACTCTGAGCTTCCCTCATAGGCCCGAAAATTAGTTGAGGGAACAAAAAACGGAGACAATGGAAATAATTTCTGCCTGGGTCAATCTCCCACCTGGTGTTGCCATCCATCCCGAATGCTAGCTCTCTTCCTCTAACAACCACATCGTGGTTTTTGTTAAGTGCAACCATTGAAGGAGAATGGAGATCTAAAAGTAAAAGTGAAATCGAAAATAAATTTACATTTCCGAGAGTAAAGGGAAGAGGGATTTTTTTGGGAACCACTTCCCTGGACACTACTATTATCTCTTCTGCCTCTATTGTATTTATTTTTCCTTTCTCCATGATTTCATCTTCATTCTTCGCACCATTTTCCTCATGCCATGCGGATTTTTGTGTTTCTTTGGTTGAATCCTTAACTGCCTTTTCTACTCCCTCCTCCTCTAATTTTTTTGAGCCGAATTCTTCCTTCCTCATATCAAGAAGAAGATACCCAGTGCTCAGTTTTTTTGTGTTTGTTAACTCGACCTCATCTTCCAGAAGAACATCTCCATCCTGCAATATTTGTTGTTCCAATGGATAGATATGTCTTCCATGTGCGTATTCAATATTCAGTTTCACATAATAAATCGTAACGGAAGGCTCAACTAAGATTTTCAAAATTTTTCCGTTTGAACATTTCATTGTAAGGATAATTTCTCCAGGCTCTCTATTCAATTCATCATAGAGTGCACGGTGATAATTTTGAAAACATACTTGAAGTTCTACAGTACTCAACTTCATGGCAAGATCATGGGCTCTAGATACCACTTGTAATGAACCTTGTTGGTTGGCTGTTTGTATCGAGGAAAAGGGATGGTGTAAACCCTGTATAGCTGCTGCAATGGGGACTCAGAGTGCATGCAAGATGTTTGATAAAATGTAGAAGAGAAAATCACAAA
>QEOT01007672.1:1254-14801 GCA_003123785.1 Pterocarya stenoptera
GTAATATGATAGGTATAGATTGAGGCACCGGAGAGTTCGGTCCCCTAGCTTGTCCCTGTAGCTGATCAATTCGTATCTGATCAACCTTAAATGGCCATGAAATCCACCATTAATGTACACCTAGCGCGTGTGTGTATATATATATATAATATTACTTCTTCTGAATGTGCCTGTAGAGGGGGAAAAGAGAAAGAATTAAAGAAGATATATCGAGCCAAATGGCTCCGGGATGTGGTAGATTTTGAAGCTCTATATCAATGCTTATAAGCTAATTAATAAAAATACCTATTTTTTCTTTTTGTGACAGTACTCATCTTAATTGGGTTCTATTATAAATTTATATATATTAAGCAAATTAGTCTCCTTTAGAATTAGTAGTACAGCTTCTAATTTATCTTTTTCTTTCCTAGCTTTGCAAGATTTGCAACTTGCACGATTCATTGTTGAAACAATATTCATGGGTATATATACAACGCTGAGAACCTAGCTAGCTATAACTAACCAAGAACAGCTTTTCTAGCTAGGAAAAATAGAAAAAGAAAATATTTTTACTCAATTTTGTTCTCTAAAAAAAAAAAAAAGATCGAAAGAAAGGAAAAAAAAAAACATTTTTTTTCCTCCTTTTGGCTGGCCAGTAGTACGTACGTAGGACATTATTAGCTAGCTAATTAAGCTGTTCGAAGGCAGCTAGCCATGCATAGACCAATTAAGTATCTGATGATGATTAGCGTCGATGAATCATATATGGTGTATGGCCCAGGAATTCATGGAAAGTAATGATGATACTAATTGAACATTTCTGCAAAGATACCTCCAGGCTTAATATATATACATATATACATACATATATATATATAGCTGCTTAAATGTATTAGGAGTACTACTCACGGACCACTTACGCGCGTATACAGTTCAAACTTCTAGGCATGCTCATGACGGCCATCAATACGTTGATAGGTTCTCTGCCATAGCTCAATTTGAAATCACTGGTTCTTGATGAGTGACGTGTCACATCTACTTAAATTCATGCGATAATTATGGTTGGTATATATCTAGAAAGTCACGATTAATTAATAGTACTACTTGATCTACCTATATGTAATTAATGTTGAATAATATTATTAGGGATATTGGTACAGTGCATGCAGCTGCTAACTAATCTACAACAAAAATTCTCATGATGTCCAACATCAAGAATATTTAATTGTCGCTTTTCAACTGATTAATTAATATATATAATATATATATATAACTTTTGATAATATCCAAAGTATTGGATCTGAGCAACATTAATACAATAAGTCAGGGCCAGGAAAATAAATTGATGTTGGTGTACGCGGTACTGTAAACAATAATGGAAATTTTGCAATAAGTAATGATCATAATGGCAAAAATCACATAGCGGGAGGGTAAAAAGGAGAGAGNAGCCGGCAGGCCAGTTACATGCCCTTAATATATAAAAGCTGGATTTGGGACAAAACCTAGCTACATAGAGTACCCTCTCGTCAAAGAACTCATGAGGAGGAGCCCCTTTGATGAAACCATGGAGGCCATAGTTCTCCAAGATGTATATTAAGCATGCATTTGGGTTTTCCATACTGGAACGTGAGACGAAGCTCGAGAGAAAGGATTAAGTTTTATGACATATTGAGTCACCATGCAGGTACGTACGTACGAAGTCATGATCGATCAATCTAAGAGATCAGGATTTAGGAGGAAGAAGACATGCGATTTCATCATTACTTGCTAGCTTGATACCTGCATACCATGTCTAGAAGTTTGAGAATTAATTAAGAACTTTGTACGTCTCACGATGGTACAAGAGAGTTCTTCATATTATATACAGATCATTAACATGGTATATATATATATGATCTTTACATTTTAATAAAAGTGTTGCATAGTACTGTACGTGGTACGTTCAAGCTGATTGATTATCTTTTTAATTCAAGGATTATCACTTTAATATATAGTTAATTGAGGGGAAAAATGGATCAAAGTCTGATCAATATCGGCGAACTAGAGCGTACCTATCAATTTAATTAAGAAGAAAATAATTAAATTGAAACTTTGCTGGGTTCTCATGCATAAAAAGAGGAAAAATTGGAAGGCCAAGCCCTTAGTACGGACGTATAAGTAATTAGGTATTAAGGTTAATATATATATTATAAGAAAAATGAATTTTTTGTGATCAATTTATTGTAATTAAAAAGTTATTTGTAGTTAATTTTAGTTACAAATAATTATTTCGTTAGAATTAACTAATCGGAAATAAACAGTTTTCTTACAGTGATATATATAGTGATATATATAGTTGCCAACAGGATAATTGTTTCCTCCTCACGATCTCCCATACAACAATAATATTCATAGGAAGCTAACAATATTACCGTGCGTGTCGTCATCTATGCCAGCAAGGTTGGAAAGATCCAGCTCACACACCCTGCCACGTGTCACAATCGCAGTTCCCTCCAAACCCCTAAAAAGACAGTGCAACCCATCCATTCTTCTATTAATACCCGCAAAGCCCAAACGCAGCATCCTTCCGATCCCTCCCTAGCTAGCTAACGTCCCCCCACACCCCACTATTATTATTATCACAAAGAAACAAAGCACTGAATGCTTAGAGAGAGAGAGAAAGAGTTCTAGACAGATAAAGACAAGGATTTTTAGAGAGTGGAATTCATGGAAATTGGGTCAGATCAGAAGGAGAAGATGGGATTCGAGGAAACTGAGCTGAGGCTAGGGCTGCCAGGAAATGGAGGAAGTACTGAAGGAGAGGTGGCGAGGAAGAGAGGTTTCTCTGAGACTGAGGCTACAACTATGGATTTGAAGCTTAAACTTTCTTCAAAGGACGCGGGGATGGATCTGAATGAGAAGGCGAAGACCCTAAAGAAGGAGAAGAACCTTCTCACCGCTGATACAACCAAGCATCATGCTAAGTAAGCTGCATATATTAACATGCGTACTTTCTTTAATCGTGCTTCTATTAACTAAGCTTGTTAGTTGCTTTTTCTTGTTATTCTTGTGAGCATGTTAATGCATAGCTGTGGTAGTTGAGAATGTTTGTGAATCCACCACACTGTAAAAGGTGGAAATGGTTTTCCATTTATAGAGATATACAAACATGTACATGAGCTATACAACAGAGAAGGAAACAATCACAAAATAAATACAGCATCTCTACAATCATGGGTCAACTACTACAATCAAGGGAATCAGAGGATTGCGGAGAATCCTCAACATTAGTAGTGATTAGGGTTAGGCAAATCGCAATTTACCTGAGAGATCAGGAATTGAGAAAGAGGTGAACAAGTTCACATCAGAGAGAGAGAGAGGGCCTGGATCATGTGGAAGGAAGTTCTAAAAATTAAAGTGGAAAACAAAATATTTTTATGGGGTTCAAAAGTTATCGCGCCTGGCTTCCTGGAAACTCCCAAGGTTCTCTGTATATGTAGCTAGTTTGTGTTCATGAAGTCGAGAGAAAGTCATCATAAAGTAATGATTTTTGAGCATATAATCCTTTCAGATGAGAATAATGAGCTAATAAATTTACAATTAATTATACGTTGTAAAAAGCTTCTTTTGAAACTTGTCTAATCTGCATGCAGTTCGGAGTAATCATTATAAGATCACAGACGTACAGATGGGAAAAAGAAAGAAATAAACGTGCGTTGAAATATATCCGCGCTACCTTCCTGCAGATGAATTTCTCAATAATATTCCTGATTAGCTAATAATTAGCACGCACATATATATTTTTAATTTCTATATTCTGGATCAGTTTGTTGATTTCGTAATATTTTTGCTTCCTTTTTTCATCATATTCTAATTATAGATTATCTGCTTCCTATTTCCATTAAAAAGAAAGATCTTTCTTTTCTCTCTGTTTTTTATCTTCTTCTTCTTATTTTTTTGGCACTCCAGAGAACTGTAGTTTTTTTTAGCTGAATCTGTAAATTATAGAAAGTAAGTATAAATGATTTAACGAAATGGAAATTTAGGGCACAAGTGGTGGGTTGGCCACCAGTCCGGTCATTCAGAAAGAATATGCTAGCTGTCCAAAAGGGCAGCTCCGAAGAGAGTGACAACAAGGGGAGTGGCAATATTGCTGCCTTTGTGAAGGTTAGCATGGATGGTGCACCTTATCTTCGTAAGGTAGACTTAAAGACGTACCAGAGTTACAAAGAGCTCTCGGTTGCCTTAGGAAAAATGTTCAGTTCCTTCACTATAGGTAAAAACTTGGTGTGTTTATATATATATATTTATATATGTATATTAATTCTTTCGTTTTCTTTGCTATTAAAGTGCCCAATATTTTAATATGGTTCTTCAATATTGAAACTGGTTATTGTGGATCCCAAGGAATGAAGGATTTCATGAATGAGAGCAAGTTGATGGATGTTTTGAACAGCTCTGATTACGTTCCAACGTATGAGGACAAGGTCGGTGACTGGATGCTCATTGGTGATGTCCCATGGGAGTAGGTTCTTCGTGATCCCTCACAAACACTACTAAATAATATAATTATGTCCGACAGATATATATTCAAAACATCATGCATCTGGCTAGCTTATATATTTTTACTTTCTTAATTCTTACCTCAAATTACCATATATATATGCAGGATGTTTGTTGATTCATGCAACCGTTTGCGCATCATGAAGGGAAAGGAGGCGATTGGACTCGGTTAGAATCTTCAAAAACTAAGAATAATAATATTGGTTTTATCTTTCCAAATCTGATTTGTCGACGAAACTGTTTCTTCTTGGATTTCAGCGCCAAGAGCCATGGAGAAATGCAGTAACAGAAGCTAAACTAGTAAGCTCCACAACGCCTGCTCCTTTGATCTGGTCGCAATGATCATGAGTGCAAATTAAAACCAAATCAACGGTACCCAAAAGCTCGCAGATGGATTGAGCAGGATGCATGGGGAGTGATGTTTTCTGTATGGTTTGATATAAAATTAAGTACTAGTGTGAGATATCATGATGATCTATATTTATTCATATATTTGAGTATATGTCGTGGACAAAAACCATAACAGCTAGCTCTTATATATGTTCCAAGAGACTTGACGGCCTTGTCTTGCTTGTTTGGTATCAAATGTACGTGGCTTGTTTGTTTAATTTATAGCAGTGCAAGTGTAATAATGTACGGCATGCTTGACATAGTTATATTTTTTAATAATATGTCTGCTCTTTTATTAATTCCTGAAGAGTTTTGATCCTTCTTATAATAATTTATAATTTATGAGAATTATTCTTTGAATCATATATGCTATTTGTTTGGTTTTGTTAAGAAACAACTTGTATGGCTGTTATTTTATGGGTGGAGACCACGTCTTAATGGGAGATGTTTCATGGCCAAGCCTAAAGAGGGAGCAAGATCATGTGCATGTTGATGGAGCATTTATGCAATGGCCATTTGTTTTGGTTGGCTAAATTTATTGGTCTGGATCCATATGGAAGGGATTGCATGCATGCTGCTTTGGTGTATTAATTTGTAAATATTAATTGTTTGGGGGGACGGCATACCCACAGAGTCACGTAATGAATAATTTGTACGTTTTGACCACTGAGCATGGTCCCCTATGTTTGATGCATTAATAATGCTTGCAACTGTGTGTGATGGGTCAAGCTCGATCGTTTACTGGCCCTTGCAATATCACATTGTTTTTAGTTTATTAATTTTGTGTGTGTGTCTATATATATAAATATATATCATGTTTATATGATCACCTTAATTAAATAATTAGTCTCTCTCTCTCTCTCTCTCTCTCTCTCTATTAATCTTGGATCTGATAATTTTGTTGAAGTACTATGCATTCCGAATGATAAGGGTAGTACTATATATACGTGACTGGTCAATATTTTTTGAATATAAGTAAAGATTGAAAATACCACAAAGATAGGAGAGATTGGCTGCTTATTCAGAATATTAATATGTGATCAGCATCAGGAAATGATCTGGATCTTCCATTACCAGAGAGAGAGAGAGAGAGATCAGATGAATGTGATATGGAAAGAGATATATATATATATAAATATATATATATAATAATTTCAGAATTATTAACATTATGTGCTTCAAGGAAGAGTCCGATCGAGATATATATTACGTATATGCATGGTTTGGTGTGTTCATTACTTGTTGTCATGATCCTCTGTCTCTCACGAAGATGACAGAACCCAGAATATAATGGAGGCCATTTAGTTGGAACTTGGTTTGGTCTACTTTGCTTAACTCATGTTATGCTTCCTAGCTAACCTCTGTAATTTGAATAAGTTGAAATAAGATATAAATAAGAGATAAAAATAAAAATACAATTGCATACTCTCTTATTATGCATTGTAGACAAAGTGAAGAATAGATGATCAAATCACCCAAAGATGATAGCACCAAGCTATCAAGCAGCAAGAAACTGAAAGGAAATCAATAAACCAAGAAGGTTGGAAGAACTTTTGTATTATTTCGATAAGAAGTAATCTATACAGAGTGGGGCCTTTTATATGCAAAGAATTATACTCATCTACATGTGTTGAAAAAATAACTAAACTTTGTTGTCTCATATGTACAAGTGTCAACACTCCCCCTCAAGATGGAGTGTGTATATTGAGCACACCCATCTTGGAAAGAAGAGATGTAAATTGTGGTGAGGATAGTGCCTTCGTAAAAAGTCTACTAACTGATATTAAGAGCTAACATTGAGAGTATGCAAAATTTCAGACCGAATTTTCTCTATGAGCAATGACAATCAATTTCAATGTGTTTCGTTCTCTCATGAAACATTGGAGTAGTTGTTATGTGTAGAGCAGCTTTGCTATCACAGAAAAGCAAAGCTAGTGAAGTGTGATTAACACCAAAGTCCTTAAGTAATGCAATCAACCAAGTTAATTCACAAGCTGTAGAACCAAGAGCTCTGTACTCAGCTTTAGCCGAGGATTGTGACACAGTATTTTGCTTTTTGGACTTCCAAGAAATGAGAGAATCACCCAAGAAGATACAAAAACTAGTAATTGATTTTCTAGTTTCAGGACATGTTGCTCAATCTGAATCAGTGAAGGCTTTTAGCTGTAAAGAGGAAGAAGTAGGAAGAAATATACCCTGTCATGGAGTACCTTTCAGATACCTTAATACCTGATTTGCAACATCCAAATGAATTTGGGCAAGTTTATCCATAAACTGACTTAGAACATGAACAGAAAATGCTAAATCTAGTTTTGTAATCGTTAGGTAAAGTAACATTCCTATTAATCTTCGATAAAAAGTAGAATCTGTCTTAGCAAGACGCAAGTTGGAATTCATAGGAACTTTAGTTAGTTTGCAACCAAGAAAACCAAAATCTGCTAACACTTCAAGAGCATAGTTCCTTTGACAAATGGGCATACCTTTGGATGCTCGAGCCGCTTCCAATCTAAGGAAATATTTCAGTTCTCCAAGATCTTTAATCTTGAACTTAGTGTGAAGAATATTCATGATGTATTGTACTCCTAGAGGATCATTACTTGCTACTATTACATCATCAACATAAACAAGTAAAGCAAGAAATGAATTTGCAGTGATTTCGATAAACACAGAGTAATCACATTTGGATTGTGTAAATCCATGATTCAAAAGTCAAACTAGATAACTTGTGAAACCATTGATCATAATAGAGATTGAAAAAACAAAAGATTCTAAATGAACAATAGATGAAGATGAGGAAGTGAGAGATTTATTTTTATAAGAGAACACATATTCGTGAAAAATGACATCTCGAGAGAGAAAAATGGTATGAGATTCATGTAAATCATAATGTTTATATCCTTTTACATCAAAAGGATAAGCAAGAAACAAGCATTTTCGTGCTCTGAAGTCAAATTTACTTCGACAAGCTAAAAGTGTACTAGCAAAGCAAAGACATCCAAAGACTTTGAAATAGGAATATGAAGGCTTCTTAGAGAAAAGTAATTCATAAGGAGATTTATTGGAAAAAAGAGGAGTGGACAATCTATTGATAATGTAAGCTGCTATTAAGATATAGTCATCCCAAAAACCTAAAGGTAGATTTGCTTGAAATTTGAGGGCTCGAGCTACTTCTAATAAATGCATATATATGCTTCCTTTCCACAATTTCATTTTTCTAAGGAGTTGCATTACAACTCCTTTAATGGATAATACCTTTAGAAGTATGATAGCTGGACATATTGAATTCTAAATCATTATCACTTTGAAGAATTTTAACCTTTTGATTAAATTGTGTTTTAATAAGAGCAAGCAATGAAAGCAATTTAGGTCAAGTTTCATATTTGGTTTTGATCATATAGACCTAGGTTACTCATGTAAAATCATCTACAATTGTAAAAAAATAATGAAAACCTTCTAAAGTGGGAGTAGAGAAAGTGTGAAGCCCAACCCTAAAAACCTAAACCCAGTTCTTTTATCTTTTGTTATTGTGAGCCTGGCCTGTGTAGAAGCCCAAACCAAGACACAACCCCCTATCCCGTACGACGTTTTTTTAGGCTTAAAGGTTAAAACCCTAAGCTTTTCCCTTCTTCCTTTCTTTTTCCTTCCTTCAGCGTTGCACCCTTCCCCCATGGCTCTCTCCCACTTCTACTTCCGTGAGCCTCGCACGCCACCCACACCTGCCATGAGCTCTACGCCATGCATCGAAGCTGGGCCACCTCTGCCAGTTCCTTGCTGCCGCCTCTAGTTTCGTCATCAGCACCGATAAGCCCTCTCTCCTCTCATCTCTCGATCTCGACCTCCTTCCTCTCTATCCGTCTCTTTCTCTCTCTCTCATTCTCTTTGTTTTCTTCCTCTCCATTTCATTGCCCTCACGTAAGCCACCGTTTGCCATTGCCGTTGGACTCCAAGACAAAGCTATAAAATCCTCGGACCATCACTCTCATCTCTCAACTCCACCACCCTTAGATCCCTCTCAATGTGATCCTCTCACTTAGGGTTCTGTTGTGTCGCATCACCCTAGAAATAGCCCCGCCAGGTCCAGCCTCTACTCACAGCCCGACTGCCTCCCTCTTAACCCCCTTCCCTTTCTCACACTCTCTCTCTCCATCATGCATGGCTAAAGAAGCCTAGCTCAACCACCGTGAAGCTCAGCCTCAGATTCCCTTCCAGTGTGGGACCCAGCTGAGACACCCAGCCCCAACGCCTTTCTCTCCCTCTATGTTTCTCTCATTTCTCGGTCGCCACCCTTAACTGCCAGTTGCTAGCCACCAGCCACAAGCCATCACCACTATTACTGCAAGCCCCTTCCAACATACTCGATTGAAGCCTCACATAGTATGCCTTGATACCACCGCATCCACCATTTTAAATACCTTTGTGAACCACCGCTCGAGAACCACTACGCACGCACACACTACCTCTCTTTACCCAAGACACCCACACGACACCTTGAAGGACCACCGCCTTACTACTAAAGGTAACACTTACAACCAGCCGCTGAGTTCGGGATGGTTTCATCATCCAGAAGTTTGCCTATGCACTGTAAGTGGTTCTCAGACTTTCTTAAAATAATTGTAGTTGGAAAAATTATGAAACTATGTTTTGTGTAGTCTGGTTGTATATGTGAATGGATTATTTATGTGAAGCGTTGGGTTTGATCTGTAGCGATGGCTGTGAATCTATGTAGTGACCGAGGGCCCTGTGAAGTGTTGGGAATAAATTGTAGTTGGATGTGAATCTGTGGCCAAAAGCCTTGTGGAGCATTGGAAATGAAATTTGTAGTTATTGTGATGTTGAAATTGAATTGCTGTGAAATTGTGTATTTTTGTTTTAATTGATGATTAATGTTGTTGCGATGTCATTCACTAATTAACTGTTGCACATTGTCTGCATTATATTTATTACTTGTCATTAATATTTATGTAATTGTGCAATGATTTTTGTGTATACCAAAATATGTAAAATTGTTGGTTTTCCATGTCAAAGAATTATTTTGTGGACACGTGTGCATCACGACCCCAAGTCGAGATATGGTATTATCTCGGTAGAGCTCTACCACTTAAGAGCAAGCAAAATTGAGTGACATCTCCTGGGTCTTCGTTGGCGACAATGGGATCAGGTGAGACAGAAACACTCTTGGGTCGACTCCATTGTCTCTCTACTTGCAGAAGTTAGAGGATGTTTGGTCACATACACGCCGCACGCAGAGCTGGATATTGCTCATTACGAAGTCACACGCAAGATCGTTACTCGTGATGTGGCGAAGGGAGCTATAGTGTGCAGATGATCTATAGGAGAGACGAAACATACAATAATAAAATGATTGTATGAATTTTATGTTGATCACGACCCCAAGCCGAGATTATGCATTATCTCGGTAGAGCTCATCTGGTCACTCAAGAGCGTATAAAATTGAGTGGCATTCCTGGGTTGTCGTTGGGCAAAAACAGGCTCAGGCAAGACGGTAGTGCTTCCTTGTCTTCTCCGTTTCCTTTCTGTTGGCAATGGCCAGAGGATGTCTGGTTAGTACACGCCTTGCACGTAGCTGGATATCGCTCGTTATGAAGTCACATGCACGATCATTACTCGTGGTGTGACGAAATGAGCTAGAGTGTGCAGATGATCCATATGGAAGATCATGGTGCATACTTTAATCAAATGAAGTTTTCAAAATAAGAAAAATGTGATTTTCGGGTATGAGGTGTCATGTATGAGAAATGAGTATATACTTGAGTTTGGTAAATGTCTTACTTCTCTGCTATTCCTTATTTTCATATATTTCCACCTGCATGTATTTTGAATGTTAGATTTGGTTTTACTTACGGAGATTTTACAAAATCTCATTGTGGTGTTCCCATCGGAGTGCAACTGTAAACTTTGATGCAAAAGACGGTCACGAGCATGGAGGTTCAGCTCCGACCGAGCAGTGAAGATTTAGGGTCTTATTCCCATTTTGTTGTGTTGTTATTTTGGTTGATTTAATTTGGATGAATGTAATATTTATATGCCGGAGTTGGAAGACATGTGGCTTATGGATATTTGTTTGGTGAAAGTAGCTTTAAATTTTGGTACCGTTAGATTTAATGGTTGTCCTTATATTCTTTTGCTACAAATTAACTGCACACTATTATATTGCATGTATGCACACATTTAATGTCACTATGCACTGGGATGTGTGACCCTTGAGGCTAATATCCCGACGTCACTACTTCTACCCAATCGGCAATCACAAGCGGGGGTCGAGGGCATTACAAAGAAGATCCTATATGTCACAATGAATGATTCCAAAAGATTCATTAGTAAAATAGTTATTTAGAGGAAGAGATAAACGAGTATGCTTTGCATAATAACATATATCATAGATATTCTGACAAGGAGAATTGATAATAGAAACTTGTTTATTCAACAGACATTGTCTAGCAAGTGATGGATGTCCTAGGGGATAATGCCATACATCAACTACTTTGCTTAACTCATGTTATGCTTCCTAGCTAACCTCTCTAATTTGAATAAGTTAAAATACTATATAAATAAGATACATAATCAAGGGCATGAACTTGGGAATCTCTGATTCTCATGCATTACTTAACCTATGAGATTCATTTGTATGAATAATTCCCTCAAACTCATAAGGATATATAATAATTTGAATCACATATTCTTTTACTAAAATGAGATTCAACACCCTCCAAATACCATGATAATAAGGTCCTTACATTCAACAAAAAAAAGGTATTTTGCAAACTCTCTTATTATTCATTATGGAGAAAGCGAAGAACAGATGATCAAATCACCCAAAGATGATACTACCAAGCTATCAAGCAAGAAACTAGAAAGGAATAAAGAAAGCAAGAAGGTTGGAAGAAACATTTCTATTATTTCGGTAAGAAGTAATTTGAACAGAGTGAAGCCTTTTATATACAAAAAATTATACTCATCTACACGTGTTGTGAAAATAACTAAACTTACTAACTTTGTTGACTCATATGGACAATTGTCAACACGTATCAAACACATAACCAGTATAGAAAGCTACTGCATCAGCTAGTATAAAAAAGTATGTGTTTAACTTCCACGATATATAGCTTTTGAGTTATTCTAATCTCATATATAATATATCACCCATGTCACTTAAATGGTAAGATTTGATTTGTAAGATTCAAATTTTAAAATTTATCTTCCACATTAAATTATGTCATATAAGAACTTTACTATGTATGCTCTGCACGGGTTTGAGAATATAATTTTTCATAGTTTTTATCTTCCACTTATTTACATATTTCATTAATTAAAATTTTTTATATAATGTGTAACAAGTCTGGTTTTTTAATTTGTTGTTAAAGAATTCATGTCTTTATAATTATTATGGGTCTCACGGTAAATAATGTGCTTCCATGTACCAAAGTATAATTCTTAAACCAAACCCATGTCTTAATAAGCATACCCAAGTGTTAAGGTGTGTTTCATAACCACTAGCTTCGAATCGCGCCCTAAACCTGCAAAAGGAGTCAAATGAGGTGGTCGGGTGTGTTTGGCACACCTCCAATGCCCAAGTCAATCATCGGTTTTAGTAGGAGAACCAGAAAATAAAAAAATAAAAAAAGAGAGAGAGAAAGCTCAGGGTGCATACCGAATGATCATCCTTCTCTTTTGCCAGCTTCCCCTTATTTTATACTTATGCTCCTCCTACAGGTCTTTGACCCTTTTGTAACTATAATGATATTCTTCTATTCTGGAAGAGGGGTGAGCATCGGTCGGTCCGTATCGAGAAAACCGGACCAGACCGATCATTTTGGACCGGGTCCAGTCCGGTCATGCTGTTTTTCAGACCGGACCGGACCGAATATATTCTATATATTTTTTATATTTTTTTTTATATATAATTATACTATATTATAATTAAGTATAGACTATTAATACTATTATATATTTATATAGTTATACTAATGGTTATATTAGTTGTTATATTAGTTTAGTTATACTATATTATAGTGATTTATTATAAGTTATAACTATATTATATATTAGTACAAGTTATAATGATTTAGTATAGTTATAACTATTAACTATAGATTATACTTATACTTATACAATTATACTTATACTAATATTACTAATATATAGCTATAGCCTATACTATATTATTAATAGTCTAATACTTTATACTAATACTATTATATAGTTTACTAATAGTTATATTAGTTTAATTATACCATATTATAGTAATTTATTATAACTATATTATATATTAGTATAAGTTATAATGATTTAGTATAGTTATAACTATTAACTATAGATTATACTTATACAATTATACTTATACTAATATTACTAATATATAGCTATAGCCTATACTATATTACTAATATATAGCTATAGCCTAGTCTAATACTTTATACTAATACTATTATATAGTTATACTATAATTGTCATTATAGTATTAGAATCATAAATTATACTATAGTTATACTTATACTAATATTACTAATATATAGCTACACTATATTACTAATAGTCTAATACTTTATACTAATACTATTATATAATTATAATTTATACTAATCATGATTCATAATAACTAATCATTATAAGTCTAT
>QEOT01007672.1:15646-31326 GCA_003123785.1 Pterocarya stenoptera
ATAATTTATAAATTTATAATAGTATGTATAATTAAATATTTTATTCTTATTTATAATAGTATGTTAACTATGTATCTTTCTTAATTATGGATATAATATGTATGGATAATTAAATTATTCATACTTATTGCTTCATATACAAAATGTTAAAAGTTGTATATGGCTCATTATGCATTAACATACTTTAAGTTAGTAATAAAGTAATAATTAACATCATCAATAATGTAATTTTTATCTAATTTATTATCATTGACCATATAAAATATTTTTTTATTGAGTTTGTTATATAATCCACATTAATAAGTCACTTAGTTTAATTTAGTATTGTAAATAATTTTTTTTATTAATTGATTTATAAAAAAAAAAAAGAGGCCAGACCGAATGGACCGGACCGGACCGAAAGCTACTAGTCCGGTCCGGTCCCCTTAGGTGTTCGATCTGGTCCGGTCCGGTCCAATTGATGGACCGGTCCATCACCGGACCGGACCGTGTGCAACCCTATTCTGGAAGGCGTGACGTCGCATTTAATGCTGCTGCTTCTGTCACCAACAGGGAATCGACCTTCTGTACCGACCAATCGATGTTGCATTTATTGCGGCCAATCTTGTTGGAGCAAGATCCCAACCGACCTTTTCCTCTTTAATGCGATGCGTCTGAGAGCGTACCATGTGCTCCTCCCATTCTAGACCGGGCTAGGCTCCCTCCTTATTTCCTGGCCCGTCAAGTTAGAGGCCTTATGTTTTGAACAAGTGGACTAAGCTTGTCCCGATTGGCACAAAGCCTCCCTTCCACAAAGATTAGTCAATGGGGCCGAGTTAGATTGTTTAGTAGGCCGAAAATAAAGAAATACTTCATAAACATTGCCCAATCTAAAAAGAGTTTCGATTATTATGTGATTAGGGCTCCGTTTAGATGCTAAGAGTGTTTCATATTATCTGTGAATAATAGTGAAATTATTTATAAATAGTATTAAAGTTATAATGAATAGTTTGTGAATAATAGTAAATTATTAAAATAGTTGTGTTCACAAACATATCCTAAAAGATCTAGATCTATATAAACCAAAGTATTAGGGTTTGTAGGCAATACTTGAGCCTAGGCCCATAAAAAGTTTGGTCCACTCACGCGTTTGGGTTTATGGAAATCCAAGCAAGGTCAGCTCAGCAGGCCCTAAGAGCACTAGTAGTAGACTCAACATGGCCAAAACTTGACTAAAGTTTAGCTAGGTTTCACAAAAATTCATTATAATAGACTCAATAAATGAACAGTAATTTTAACCCAAGATTTATTCACTAGCCAAATCTGGTTAGCCCCTTAAACTGGCTAAATATTATTTTCATCATAAACAATTCTCTTTCCGCTGCCTGCTATTCCTCTCGCGCAAAAATACTATAAAAAATATATATAATCTGTTATGAATATGACAGTTGAAAAAATATATCGATTAAAAGAATATGACCATTATAAAAAAAATGACTGTTAGAAAATTATATTGTTAGGAATAATATGAACATTATAAAATTAATGTGCATTTTTTTAATAACGAATAAATATTCAAATTACGATTAGAATTAAAATAAATTAAAAAATTAAAATCAATATCTTAATAGAATAATGATAGATTGTGAGAGTTTGTTATTTGGTGTTGTTGAAAAGCGACTAACTAAATTTATAAAAATAAATTCTCTAACTAAATTTTAGCAAAACTTTATTGAGTCCACGGCTAATGCTCTAAGATGAAGGCCCGAGCAATCGGGAGGACCATATAGAAGAAAGGCCAGATAAGGTAGACAACTAAAGGACCAGACTTGAAATTTGCTCCAGGGTACAAATATACTAGACAGAATACCAAAAGAATCTTGATAGCCCAAACAAGCATGAAAGACAGACATCAGTGGTGACAAAAAAAAAAGTAAAAATTATTAAGATCTTTATTTGAGAAATGAGGAACTGACAAGTCCAATGGTCAGCCAATGTTTCTTTCCAATAATGATTGGAGATTGAGACTACTACAATTAGTTTTTTCCTCTTGTTTTTCCCCTTTCTTGGAGGGAAAGGCAATTCTACAAGGAACCAATCCCTAGCATGATTTTGAACAATAATAAACTGTTTGAATACAAGAGAGCCACACAGCCTCGGGAAATTTACATAACAATATAGGCGAGATCGCACCATGTCTACTCTAATATAAAGGTCAGGGGAATACATGTGGTCAGCTCACAAGAACATTACAATGTTGTCTCTCGGACCTCGGCTTCTTGTCATCATCGTATGACTGCAAAAATGACAACAAAACCTTCAGTAAAGTACTGGGATTTGAAACTAAATAGGGGTTCAGGTAACCAAAACATTCAACCATATAGGCAAGCATAATGTTGGGAACTTCCTATAGCTAATCTCCTACCAGTTTTCTCATATCCAAACCCTGTTGCAGATAAACAAGTTTTTTCAGCTTTACCTGTGCACTGAGAAAATGAGGAACTCGAACCCTTTTGGACCCGTCAGCTAAACGTTTGCATGGTAATACATTTTCCATGGCAGAGAAGTTATTCTTGACCTGTGGACAGATTTGGCAAAAATGCAAGTGTAAGAACAACATGTACCGTAACCATATAATTTAAAACAAGAATTACAAGTTCTACTCCTAATCTATCCACTCAACCTATCTTCTAACCTATAGTTGTCCAGTGTCAAAGATAACGTAAAATAGTTTAGGAGATTTTCAGCGCAGAAATGAGGTTCTTCATGATGTAATGGAACTCTGCCTTGATAAATAACTTATGCCTCACTTAAGATGAGTGCAACACAAAAAAGAGAACATCTTCTAAATTAATAAACGCCATTCATTCTGTGGAATAACTGAGCTTGCGTCAACAAGAAATCACAATTTTGTGTTATGAGTGTCAATTATGTAACTTAAGGGAACGTCTGTCATCGGTTTGTTTTTAGTAGAGTGGTCTACCGAATTGGCTTGAAAGCAAAACTACAATTCCAGGTGTTGGATATAAGAGAATATAAAACAAACAAAGCATGCTAGTGCTGCAATTAAGATGATTATGCAAATCCACTAGTTCTATTTCCCTGACTCAGTTTTCTGGAATATAAAACAGAACTTAGAGACAAGATGTACTAAAAAAACTCTTACCTGACTTTCAATGGCTCCAATCAACAACTCTTGACAACCCGATGCATGCACACTTTCTAAATTAGGGCACTGAAGTAACAATCTCTCTGGGCATATGAACGACAATAATCAATTATATGTAGTTTACTGGCTCAGAAAAGGACTAATAAATTGCAACAGTGTACACAGAGATCATTATCAAAGAATATGCTTCCAATGGCATACCTGGATGTAAATTCTTGCAAGAGTTCAGATTCAGATCATTAAGTTCTGGGCAGTTTAAATATAGAGCCTGCATTTAAATCACAAGCTAAGAACCAAAGAGAGGACTACACAAGAAGACATAATTTGGTTTTTGGATTGAAAAGCCTTACATCCAAGCCAGAACAACCCCACAAACTGAGCTTTTTCAGCCGATTATGCTTGATAATTAGCTTCTGGTGAATAAGGTGTAGTTGGGTGTTTGAAGTGTTATTTATTTCCCAACCATTGCTTTCATCAGGGACTGGATTTTGAGAATTAGGATCACAAATGGTCATGCCACAATCCATGAGTTCAAGAAGAGGCAACTGAGCTGTGGCAAACTGAATGCCACCTGAAATTACAGTCAATTGGTTTATGAGCAGAAGCCAATGTGAAAACAAATATTACTTAACAGATAACTTAAAAAAAAAAAACAATACATTAGATAGATGAGGAGCCTTAAATGGATAATTACTTGAAGTAACATTAGGACAAAGAGCAAGTAGAAGCCTTGAAAGTGTTTCGGGGAACACATTGCAGATCATTCCAATGCCACTATCACTGATGCTTGATCTGAAATTAGGAAATAGCGTCAAAAATAAAATCTCACACCTCATGAGAAGTGAAGAAGCTATTATCTTTAAGTTTATATATATTTAACCATCTTTTGATCAAAACCTACAACTAAATATTTGAAGCCAACTCGAAGAATCATAACTCAATAGACAATCTACAATGCAAGGACTTGAAAGTTCAGAAATTACCCTCATAAAATCTAATTCCATAACAGGATGGTTACTTTAAAACCTAGAATCACAACCTCAAGCATGGGATGCCGCATAACTCATTTTACTTAAGTTGGTTTTTTTGCTTATATGTTGCTTCCAGTACAAGGATTTCTCTAATACTAAGACAATAGTTAGCTTATCCTATAAGCAGTTGAATGCACTGTACATGGGAGCAAAAATGTACCCGCTCAGGTCAAGCAATTCTAAATCTGGATAGCTTGAAGCAATGGCAGCAACAGATGCATCAGTGATTTCAGATCCAAGAACAAGTGAAAGCATTCGCAACCACCTGAAGAATAAGCAATTGAACAACCTTCACTGAAATTTTTATTATTATTGTCAAGTGGTCAAAAGAAACTATTCAGTTCCTATATCACGTAGAATGTGAAGATTTTCAGACAACTAATAAGAAAAGGCCAAACCTGAGCTCTGCAGCTGTAAGAGCAAGCACAACAGAATGAGAAAGCCAAACTGATGCAATGTGTATGTTTTGCAGCCTTGGGCAACTCCTTCCCACACCATCAACCATCGTAATAAGATCGGTACTATCATTTTGTTGGCAAGAAAATTCAAGGGAAATTTCTTTCAGATTTGGGCAGTTAAAAACCTGATAGAATGTTTGAGTACATACAAAAGAAATAATTTAAACACGAGAGAAAGAAAGACCTTGACTTTCAATTGTAGAGAAAATCACACCTTAAGTAGTAAAAGGAAAGGAAAAAGAATCACCGTCTTAGAGAGGGAGAATAGATCTGAAAGCCAGAGAGTTGAAAGACTGGACGAACAAAGAACAAAACCCCCAAGATTAGAACACCCTTCCATCTTAAGACTTTTGAGGCATCGCTTATCCGCAACAAATCTCCCCAATTCATCGCTGCAGTTAAAAGTTCATAGACCAATTAACCAGCCAATTCAAAGAAAATTTTTCAGCTAAAAGAAAGAGTTCTGTTTACTCGCATTACAGAACACGATATAACTGTCTAAAAGAAAGGGTGAAACAGATCATGTCATAAACTCAGTTGGCATCCCAAAGAAAAACAAACAAAACAAACCAATAACGTTAATGCATTAAGATTCAGAGCATCCACTTAAATGCTTCAATAAGCACCTTATTGTACCAAATATCTTGGTACAATAACAGATCTACATAAATTATACAAACATCAAATCTTAAAGAACTACAGACCGCTGTTTGATTTTGCCATCATGATACGTTTTGCATTTGTTGCGCAAAACATTTATCTCAAGGACTCCCAACCAATCACATTGTTTCTATCTCACGGAAGCAGAAACGGAAGAAATAGCAAACTTAAAATAGAATGAGGAAACAGAAGAATATGAATCATACCCAGAGATCCGATTTATCGCAGCTTCAGATTTCAAGATCTCCATAAATTCGAGATTAGGGCAAGAGAATGCAATGCACGCTAACATTGTTGCATCTACATCACTGCAAAACCAAAAAATATAACTTTTAGTCAAACCAAAAAAAAAACCATTTCTCCAATTTCATTCTCTTTCAAATACTTCTACTTTTTGAAAACTGCAATGATCACTTCGAAATCATGATATAAAGTATCTCAAGATGCTTATAGATCAAACTGTAAAATGTCGTTGTTCGAGTTGATTTTTATAGACCAAACACTTCGAAATCGTTTCTTGCGTCCCGCTTTATAGATCAAAGTACATTTCATTTTAGCTCATTTTTCTTAACCGATCGATTAAAGTAAGCAAATTCTCGCCTTGTTTATGCTTAATGTCCATTTAGAATAATCTGATCCATCCGATAAAACCATAGATCATATGGTTTCTTGAACCGGAGAACCCTAACCTTTCCATTCTTAGAGAGAGTCTCACGAGCCCTGGGCATTTCTGTAACACAGATCCGACCTGAGACCTGGCCGGAACCCTAAGCCTGAGCTCCTCCGCCGCCCTCCATAACCTCCTCGCCGTCTCCCTCCACCCCTTGCACACCCTCGCAGCCGCCAATAGCCCCGCCGGCGGCAACCTCTTCAGTATCTCCCACAAACAACCCGCCGGGAAACCGTCCGACTCCGGATCCGGCAATCTATGGTGGAGGTCCAAGTCCTCCTCGTCCTCTTCCGTCTCGGGCTCAGGGAATCCGCCGCGTACGTCATCGTCGAATGAGAGCGCGCGGCGTAGGTTAGAGTAGGGCTGACGCGGCGGCGGGGAATACGGGGCGGATGAATCGGCGTGCATTGGGGTGCTGTCGATGGAGACGGTGGGGCTGCCGACATGGCAGGAGTGACCCTTCTTAGGGAGCCCACAGCGGCCACAGTTATAATTTCCACGCTTCTTCAGCCGCTTGGGCTCGGAGGCTATGGTGGCGTCGCAGCATGGAGTGGTCGGACTCCCAGGGGTTAATGGTGATTGGTTACGGTGGTGGTTGTGATGCTGCATAGCTACCGTGCGAGATAGAGAGGGAGTGTGTGCTAGTGCGAGATGGCTAAGATATAATTGGGCGCCGCGACTCTCTGAGAGAGAGAGAGTTTGAGAGAGAGAGGGACTGGTCGGGAAAGGCGCGGGAGAACAACGTGGATTTCGCGCGCTAGGTTTTAAATTATTAAAAGGAGACTAAAGTAGTCAAGTACAAAAAGGGCGAGGGTGGACCGGAGGAGCCAATTAATCTGACCTTCTAATTTATTTTATATTATTTAAAAATGATCCTTAAATATTATTTAAAGCTTAGTTTATTTTTAAACATGAAATAGAATAAATTGAGATTAAAATTAAAATTTTAAATAAAATATTATTAAAATATATTTTTTAATATTATATTTATTTTAAGATTTGAAAAAATTAAATTAATTATTTTATTTTATATAAAGATTTAGGAAAGTTGTAATGATGAGATAGAAGGTTTTTAAAATTTTTAAAATTTTAGATTTTAGTCACGAAAATAAACAAGGCCTAAATTTATTTATCTAGATTTGAATTTTAATGTATGATTTAAATATGAAATTTAGACTTAGGTTTTTAAAATCTAATTATCTAAACTTATTATAAATATTGTAGGATTTAATACAAAGATGGATAAATATATATGGCTGCTAAATAATTGCTTATTGGGATTCGGGAAAAATGTTAAACTTACTATAAAATTCTTATGAAATGGGTTGGCATTTTATGTGATTGGTTACATATATATATATATATTTATATAAATGCATGCATCAGTTTATAAAACCTATATGATAAATCTTGTAATTACTCTGTCATTAAATAGGGCGCGGGGTTTGCTAACTGTAAAAAGGTAATTTAATGTGTTTGTATGAATTGAAAGTTGTTCGCTGGTTGGCGTTGAAAATGTAATCAATGGGCCGATGAAATCGTTGGCAATGTTGTTCCTGACGGAATATAGATTTATGATTTGGTAATCTACTTGGCATTAGATGACTTAGTCTGTTTGATAGCCTGTTTAATATTCGTTCAGTCAAAGTTGAATTGAACTCGACTTGTGAAGAAAAAAAAAATCGTTCTTGAAAGTATATACCCATTTGATTAGTTCAATGAGATATATCCAATAAAACTTGACCCAACTCAACTTGATTAAGGCTCATCAAGACCCGCTCATTTATGCCCGAGCCGACTCGTTAGTTCAACTTGATTAAAACTCATTCATATATTGAAAAATATAATATACGTACACACATATATATACACATATATATATGCATTAGTTAATAATATAATCATAGCACTTTTATAATTAAATATATAATATGTAACCTAATTACTTATGTGTATATTTTTTTTTAAATGAAATTTCTCATTAATAATAACATATCAATTACAGAGTTTGTCAAACAAGACATTACCTGAGATAAACTCAGGACTCTCCTCAATCATTACAATCTAATCGCTATAATTAAAACTAAACTTAGCTAGTTGCTGTGCAACACCATTTCCTGCTCTCGGTACCCATGCAACCTTTCAATCTTGTCTGCTCTTAAATAGTTCTTTGATATCATCCATTACTTGCCCAAACCAAAGCCAATTCTCTTCTTTATTATTTACTGCCTTCACAACACTTTGTGTATCACCTTCAAATATTACATTGCGTAGATTAAGTTCATGGCACAAAATCATTGCTCTATATAAAGCCAAGCATTCGGCTAGCACTAGTTTGGATTTAAAACTCTTTTTAGCAAGGAGTGAAACAAGAACTTCTCCCTCACAATCTCAAACTATGACTCCAATACCCATTTCCTTAACATCATATAGTGCAGCATCCCAATTTGCCTTAATGTAACCTTCTGATGGTGTTTTCTAGGTTCTAGTGTTGTTTGTACAACTCCCTCCTTGTTGTCCTTGTTGTCCTTCTTGCCTTCTCACTTTTGCAATCTTAAACTCTTCCATCACCTCATTAGTTCCCAGTACAAGACTTTTTGGATCAGTAATTCTACCTTCAAACAAAAATGTGTTCCTCCGTAGCCATATTTTCCTTAACATAACAGCAACCCAATTGAGAGTAACATCATTTAGTGTCTCTGTACACCATATCCACAGCTCTAAAAAATTCATTTCGTTTACATTCCATTTATGCGCCGGGCGTGCTGTATCATTCCATGTCATTAGCCGTAACACACCTCCATAACACATGAATCTCTGTTTCAGCCTCTTGCTTTCATACCATACAAATTGGATCGTCTACCACCTGTTTCTTATACAGATTTTGTCTTGTTGGCAACACACCTTGACAAGCCTTCCACATGAAGTTCTTCACAGTCCCTGGTACCTCAAGTTTCCATAGCTTCTTCCAACACTTTTCCCAACCACTCTTTATAGAAGACTATCCCTGCAACACATGTTTCTGATGTAGAGCAGAAAAATAAGCACTCATTACACTGAAATTCCCATTACTTGTATATCCTCAATAACTTTTGTCAGGTCCTCCAAGGAAACCGATGGGAATATTACAAATCTGCTCTGTCTCTTCCTCATTAAACATTTCAGCTACTAACTGCTTATTCCAGCTGTGATTCTCCTCATTAATCAACTCATTCACTCTTGCATCTCGGTCCAGCCTGCTAACTTGTGACTGCACACTGAAAGTTTCTGGAGTGTGAAGCCATTTTTGCCCCCATATCTTAATGTTTTGACCATTACCCACCCTCCATCTTAACCCTTTTTTCAACAAGTTAACTGCTGAGAACAAATTCCTCCAGATTAAGGATGCACCCCTCCCTAGTTTAGCCTCCATTAAAGATTTGCTCTTGAAATACTTTTCTTGAAAGATCTTTGCCACCAAAGAAGATTGAAACTGCATCATTCTCCAGCATTGCTTGGAAAGCAAAGCCTCATTAAAACATTCCAAATCCCTAAACCCCATCCCTCCCTCACTCTTAGATTTGCCCATCGTATCCCACCTCTTCCAATGAATCTTCTTCTCCCCCTTCCTACTACCCCACCAGAATTTAGCAATAATGTTAGAAATTTCATGGCATAAATTCTTAGGTAGCCGAAATACACTCATTGTGTATGTAGGTATAGCTTGTAATATACTTTTGATAAGTACTTCTTTTCCTGCTTGAGAGAGAAATGATTTTTTCTAGCTGTGAATTTTTTGCCATATGCGCTCCTTTATTCCTCTAAAAATATTAAATTTAGGCCTCCCCATCAAAGCTGGTAATCCCAGGTACCTTTCATAGCTCCCACACATACCACCTCCTGCTTCTTCAATAATATCACTTTTTCTCATTAGCTCTAGTATTAGAATTGAAAAAGAAAGAAGATTTTTGTTTATTAAGCATCTGACCTGATCCTGCCTCATAAAGTTGCAGCAATTCATGAATCTTCTTCCACTCTGAAACCTTTGCTCTACAGAATAGAATACAATCATTCGCGAACATCAAATGATTGATACATGTCCCACCTCTTCTCACTAAAACACCTCTTATATCCCCCTTCTTCTCTGCAACATTAATCAAAGAGTTTAAACCTTCAGCACAAAGGATAAAGAGATAAGGTGACAAAGGATCACCTTGTCTCAACCCCCTCTTTGGACAGAAAACCTCCCTTGGACTCCCATTAATCAAGACTGCATAGCTAACTGAACTGACACACTCCATCACTAATTGAACCCACTTTTCACTGAATCCTAACTTCACCATCAAAGCCTTCAAATACCTCCATTCAACCCTATCATATGCATTGGACATGTCTAACTTCAAAGTTAAACTTCCCACCTTTCCTTTCTTCCGAGTCTTCATGGAGTGTAAAATTTCATAGGCTATCATAACATTATCCATGATCAATCTTCCCTGTAAAAAGCACTTTGATTACAAGAAATAATTAAGGGTAACACTCTTTTTAACCTATTAGCCATGACTTTTGCTATAATCTTCTACATCACATTACATAAGCTAATAGAACGGAAATCACTCACATTCACAACATTTTTTACTTTAGGAATTAAAGCAATAAAAGTGTGATTTAAAGAAGAGAGTACCCTCTCCATTTAGGAAGCTAAGAGTAGCTTTACTAACTTCATCTCCAACAGCATCCCAATGTGTCTGGAAAAAACCTGCTGTGAAGCCATCCTGTCCCGGTGATTTAAGAGGCCCCATCTGTTTAATTGCATCATCCACTTCTGTTTTGGTGAAAGCCGAGTCCAGATGTTGATTCATCTAAGCTGAAACTTGAGGCTCCATGTTCTCCAAGCATCTTTCAATAATCTCCAGAGATGGATCTGAAGAAGTGTACACCTTTGTAAAAAAACTTTGAAATGCTCCTGCAATTTATGCTACATCAGTCAGCACCATTTCATCTTCACCTTTTACACTTTCAATAGTATTCTTTTTTTTCCTCTCTGTAGCGCATGCATGAAAGTAACGGGTATTCCTATCCCCATCTTTGTACCAATGCCTTTTTGCTCGTTGTTTCCATGTAATATGTTCTTGTTCCTGTAGAAAACCTAGTCTCAATTGAATCAACTTTACCTCATGAATGTTATGGTCAGCCTCAGTCTCCTGTAAAAGCTTCAGTCGATCAGACAAAGCCTTCAATTCCTTCCCCTTGTTCTTATCCAGTCCCTTGCTCCATCTCCTTAAATCTCTACCACACCTCTCAAGAAGACTCATCACATTATGCATAGAATCAGTAGTAAGCCCTTTCTCTTTCCAACTGTTCTTGACCACACTGCCACACTCCTCTTCTAACTCCCATCTTGCCTCATATTTAAATAGATTCTTCCCTCTTCGAGTTTCCTCTCCTCTACCACTAAACCTCATTTGTATAGGTTTATGATCCGAGCTTCTTGCCACTAACACTTCAATCCCATAATCTTGGAACATATTAGTCCAAATAGGATTAGCAACCACTCTATCTAATCTCTCTTTCGTATATGTTCCATCCCCATGTTTATTGCTCCAAGTAAACATATCCCCCTTAAAGCCAAGGTCATGCAAGTGACAACTCTCTAAAGCTTCTATGAATCTAACCATCTGCACTTCCCTCCTAGGCTTCCCTCCCCTCTTCTCAAAACTGGACATAATTTCATTAAAATCCCCAAGGACACACCAAGCATGTTGAAATTCTGGTTTTAGAGATTCCAAAATTCCCATGCTTCAGTTCTCCTTGCTACATCTGGTTCACCATAAAATCTAGTTAGTAACCATCTCGATGAAGAATCCACATCTCTAATCCGTGCACTTATATGTCGATCAGAATAATTAAGTACATCAACTTGAGTTTCAACTCTCCAGAACAATACCAAACCACCCCTTCTACCTTGTGCATCCACTACAAAATAACCGTCGTACCCCAGTCTCCACCTGAGCCTACTAAATTTGTTTGCACTTAACTTTGTATCCATTAAGAAAACAAAATTGGGTTTCTTTTCCTTCACTAGCAAGCAAAGGTCTTGAACTGTCCGAGGGTTCCCAAGCCCTTGGCAATTCTAGCTTAGGAGAATCATTTAGCTTAGTGGGGCTGACTAGCAGCCACCACCAATTCTGTTTCAAGCTCCTTAGAGGCATTTCCACAAACAGTTCTAATGCGCTTCGGATTCCTTTGCTTCTCAATGGAGAGACCATCATCCACACACAGTCTTTTGGCAAGACTTCGCTGGCACTTTTTAGCAAATCGAAAACCCACCCCTAGCCCTTCTCTTCCAGCTTTGAGTCTGTTTGCCATCTCGTTTGCCAAGTTCTACAACTACCTTGTCGTTCTATACAAGCTCAACAACTTCACTTATGTTTCCTGCGTCTTCTGCAACACAAATACAAACTAGTCCATCAACACCACACAAACTGCTTCCTGGGCCTTCTTCATTTAAGCCCATATCCATGTCAGCCCATTTATTTTTATCCCTTTTAAAACCAACACCTTCCCCCGAATCACTCCCTATCTCTTTACCGTTAGCCTGCGTATCCTCCAAATCATTTAATGAAATTGTCCCCCCTTGTTTCGCACTATCACCATTATCTTCCGCATGCGCGTTACAATCCAAATTTAATTTCAAATTTTCGTTTTGTCCATCCTCAACTGCTTCCGATTTTCTTCCTTCCACCACCCCATGCTCCATCGTTACCTTACCGGCGTCATGCGGCTGTACTGGATGCATCATTCTCCAGTACAAATTTGAAGAATTTTTCTCTTCCTGGAAAAACTCCCTTCTGCATGTACATAAGACCTCATCTTTTATAATACATTAGCACATAGCCATGGCCCAAACTGGGCAGTTGTTTCTTCTGACTCAGAGGTCTTGCTCCCTTCAACTGAGCAATTACCCGAAATATGCACCACTTGGCCACACTTGAAATATATATTGGGTAGCTTTTCATATTGGAAAGGAATCCACTCTCGTTTGCCTTGTACATTAATCATCCTTCCTCGAGCAATTGTCTTCGTTAAACATATCTCCACTTTGATCCGAAGAAATTCTCCCCATCCCACTCCATCCTCTGGAACATCTACTTCAATGACTTTTCCCACCTAGTTGCCAATATGTCTACCACATTCCTTATTCATAAACGCCATTGGAAACTGATGAAATTGTAACCAAAATTCTTCATGATCAAAAGACATCCGTTGCGGCTGAGTGTAAATATCAAAATGCTTCATCACCATTAAACAATTATCAAACAACCACAGACGTCCAGCCATTACTTTTTGTTTATCCGCCTCTGTTTCGAATGTAATAATGAAAGTATTTTTTTGATACTCCATAAAAGATGCAGCCTTACTAATCTTTCAAATTATTCCGATTGTCGAGCACAATATCTCCCTTCTTATAACTCTCTCCGACCACACTTCCCCACCACACTCCTCTCACCTTTTTGTTTTGCTTCCTCTGGAACCTCTCCTTCAAGCTCTATAGTTTCATTCTCTTCCTCCATTAATCTCAGATTCTCCCACTTCTCTTCAAGACTTTCCATTTTGTAATTCACCACTGCAACCACGCCATCGGAGTCACAGACTATAACACTCTTCCTTTTATTCCTTGAGAGAAAACAAGAGAAGAGAATTGCCCAACACTTATGTCTATATATTGAATATACTTCACAGTTATATTTTATAATTTATACAATAATTAGTCAATAAGATTTAATAATTTCATATACTAGTATGTGGAAACTATATAATAGATATATACTATCATATTATATGTATGTATTAATAATTTCTATAAGCATATAATATATTGTTATTATGGATAAATATCAACTAGTTAGATATTTAAAATCTTATAATTCAATAGAGATTTTACTTGTTAGTTGAATTCAATATTAGTTTTTAATACGACTGCGCTTGTCAGTAATAGGGACTCGACCTCAAGACTGGCCACTCGACGTATCATTTAATGCGGCTGATCCTGCATAGGATAGAATCCCGACCGGTCTTTCCTTCATTAATGCATCGAGTTTGGAGAACTGTCATCTGTTTTCCTCTTCTCAGTCTGGTCTGGGCCATTTTCCCTATCACCTCCAGGCCTGCCAAGTCATGGATTACGAGTTTTGTTGGATTAGCGACCTGCACCCGACCCAGGTGGGTATACAAAACCCCTTCCACAAGATTAACGTTTTTATACAAAATCCTAAGAATATTTTTCTAGAGTTATCAACATATGCTTCGTTCTCCCCATTATCACTTTCGGGTTTTGAGATTTCAAACCTTTAATTGAGGAGGGTTTCCGAATTTAGGCCCCCGGCCCCCTCCCAAGAATGAGACCAACATATGTAACAAGCATATCACAAATTGAAGAATGGCCGGTTTAATATTAGAAGGCCGCAAAGAAAGAGCAAGATAGTACTAGTACAAAAGACGAGTTCCAATATCCAAAATGTATTGGTCCTTATATAGTCTTGAATGATAAAAAAGGGACGAAACTCGACCATTACTAATAACAAAGTCAATAATAGTACCAGATCATGAGTCATTCAAGTCTTTCAAATTTCAATGTTACATAATTATCGTCATAGATTTGAAAGACGTACAGCTTGTAGGTGAATAATAAAAAGTAACAAATTAATTGCTGGCATTTGATAATTATTAATAACATCATTTTTTAATTACATTAAAAAAGATATTCACTGATTTTCTTTTCTTAAAAAAGAAAACTGCATTAATTTAATCTCTCAAACTATCAAACTCGTTTTACCCAACAAACAATTACTCTATCATGTCGATTATTAAAAAAACTACTAATTTTCTAATTTGTCAATTCTTTAAAATTAAGATAATTCTATTTTATATATAAATATATATATATATATGCATCTTATGATCAGTTGAATCTTAAAGCAATCATGAACAACGCAAAATTACTGGGTAAACGAAAATTTCTGTATGGTTGGTGCTATTGTGCCCGAGAGGCCGTACGTGTGATCGAGAGGATTGATCGATAGTAGTTTTGTGTGTTTTTTTACATTTAAATATTAAAAAAAAAAAAAAACACACACACACACAAAACAACACTACAACAAAAAAGAGATTTTGGGACGATTTTATTTTGGGACGAATTGAAAATCGTCCCAAAAAGTGAGATTTAGAGACGAATTTTATATTTCGTCCCAAAAAGACGACGGAAGCTGCATACCGTTCGAACGGTATGTTCAGGGACGAAATTTTCCGTCTCTAATAATTTAACCGTTCGAACGATAATGAGGCACTTTAATTTTTTGCGTTCGAACGGAAATTTTGGCGCGTTAAGTAACATCGTTATAGCGGGAAATTACTACGCCGTTCGAACGTGAATTTTCACCGTTCGAACGGTCTAGCATATGTTTTTATTTTTAAGAGAATTATATTTATATTAACTCTTAATTATGAGAAATTTATCAATTAAATAATAGGAATAATATAAATCAATAATTAGTTCAGAAAATATAAAATAAGACTAATTCATAATTAAATACTAAATTTGCAAAACATTAAATATTGTCCATTCTAAAAACAAAACAAGAATAAATAAAAGATAGAAAATACTAAGACCCCATGTCTTTGTACACTTCCTCGACTGCAGCTAGGCGTTCCTCTATCTGTGTCAGTCGAGTACTAAT
>QEOT01007672.1:34341-64782 GCA_003123785.1 Pterocarya stenoptera
GAGGCGAAGGACAACCAGCAGCTTGGCTTGCATCTCATGTGGGTGCTCTTACACGAACTTATGCACCTTTGGCAACGACTTCATGGAAGAAAGTTCTCCAAGATGTTAAAGAGCTTATCAAGAAGCGTTGTTTGGTAATGTTTAAAACATTGATTTAGTAGAATAAATTTCTATATTTTACTTAAATTTAGAATATTATAAATGATAATAATGTTTGTGACTATGTTTTTCAAGGATGATTTTGAATTAAATTTTTGTCGGAGAGAGGAGCGTAAGACTGTGGAAGAGCTTATGAGTAATTCATTCCATAAANTATTGATTTAGTAGAATAAATTTCTATATTTTACTTAAATTTAGAACATTATAAATGATAATATGTTTGTGACTATGTTTTTCAAGGATGATTTTGAATTAAATTTTGGTCGGAGAGAGGAGCGTAAGACTGTGGAAGAGCTTATGAGTAATTCATTCCGTAAATATAAGGCGAGGTGTCATGAGCATTATAATAAGTTTGAGAGCAAGGAAGATGCACGCCAACATCCCTTTCAAGATGTCCGACCTTCTGAGTGGGAAAAACTTTGTGACATGTTTGAGGATCCATCATATCAGGTATAATTAAATTAATTATTTAACTTGTCTTATTTGTTATTTTGTTTCATAATTTTTTCAATTTCTTTGCAGGAGCGAAGTTCTATAAACAAAACAAATAGGTCAAAATTGAAGATTAATCATCATGCAGGCTCAAGATCTTTCCATCGCCTTTCTAAGAAATTGGTATTGTTATTTTTTTTATTGGATATAGTTAATTGTTTGGATGAATCATAATGACTTTATATCTTAACACATATTTATTATAGCAAGATTCAGATACCAATTATGATCTGACAAAATTATATGCTGCATCGCACACTGATCGTAATGGAGAGTGGACTCATCCTGATGCCCGTGAAAATTATGTAAGTATTATAACATTAATTAAATATATTAAAATATTTATGACGATATTAATTCTTTATTTTATATATGTCTAGGATAAAATGGTTGCCCTTCGTACTGAATCTGCATCAGATCAAAATTCCTCGACAAGTGATATTGATATTTTTAAACAAGTCTTGGGTCAACGTTCAGGATATTTAAAGGGTATGGGTCGCTGTGTAAAGCCTTCACCTTCTTCCTCTTCTTCCGGGTTTGCCTCTACGGCTTCTATAGCGCTAGAGAATGCGAATTCCAGAATAGAAGAATTGACTGCAAGGCAGCATGAGTTAGAGGCTCAATTGGCGAAACAAGCAGACATGGAGATGCGTTTCAAACAACATGAAGAACAACAAGAAGAGTTCAGGAGACAGATGCAACTCCAAATGCAGCAGCTTATGCAACAGTACAGGCCTCCAAGCAACTAATGGTTTTTTATGTACACATTTTGGGATTGTCTATTTATGTACGAACAATACTAGTTTCATGGTTGTTTATTTAGTTTGCACTTATTATAAAACTTTTGTGACTATTAAACAGTTTGTAATGTATTTTTTCAAATATTATGAATGTCTATTTGGTTTTTTTATTATTGAGTTTAAATAAAATAGTTATCGTTCGAACTCCCACTTTAACGTTCGAACTCAATTTCTTTATGTCCCGTTCGAACGATAATTTCACCACGTTCGAACGGAAATCTATATTTATGCCGTTCGATATATCCGTTTCACGTTCGAACGGAAATCTATTTTTACCGTTCGAACGGGTATAACTAATGTCTTCGTTGTTCGAACTTAGATTTAAATCGTTCAAACGTCAATTAGTACCGTTCGAACAATATTCTGGGACGAATTTCAACCGTGACAAATAATCTTTCCCGTTCGAACGTGTTCGAACGGTTTCCATCAAATTCGTCCCAAAAGATATTTTTTGGGACGAAATGATGATTTTCGTCCCAATATATCTTCTGGGACAGTGTTGTTGGGACGAGCTCGGGACGAATTTTTTTTGTCCCAAAAAATATTTTGGGACGAAATGACTATAATTTGGGACGAAAAATTTCGTCCCAAAAAGTCATTTCTGTTGTAATGCAACTATCAGTCAATCTGGCCTATTGGTCACACCTCTCGGGCATCTTAGTATTTTCCCTATTATATTTATATATATATTTACATATAAGGGGCCTAGCACTACAAGAAATATGGTCTTTTCCAGCGATTTTATGATCGCCAGGAAAACAATTGTTGCAATTACCCTTTATTTGCAGCGATTTTTGTATCGCCGCAGAAATACAAAGCAAGGTTAAAATAGATGCTGAAATTACTGTTTACTTATTTACAGCGACAATTTGATCTTTTGCGGCGTGTTAGTGTCGCCGCAAATAATATTTGTAACTGTAGCGGTGTTTTCATTTCGGCGAATTGTAAAATCGCCACAATAGCTATTTTTGCAGCGAATAAAAAGCGCTACAATAACCTTTCAAAAAATTCAGACATTTTGCAACAATTTTAATATCGTTGCGAAAGAAATTCCACAAATAGAGAGAATTTCTGGCGATTTCTCTAATACAATTTACGGCCAATATTGTCGCTGTAAGAGCATTTTCTGTAAATAAAAAGTTATTAGCGGTGAAAACAAAGCGCCGGAATTGCTAAATTAAATTTAAACCACCCACCTTACGATTTCCCTCATTTCTTCCCCCCCCCCCCCCCCCNCTTCTCCCTCAACCCACGCCGCCGTGCACAGCCCGTCGCCAGCAACCCCACCACGCCACCGCCACCTCACCTCGACGGCCACCCCCTCCTTCTCCTCCAGGCCCCGTCGGATCTCTTGCCTCCCCGAATCTGGAGCCTCACCCCTCTCTCTCTCTCTCTCTCTCTCTCTCTCTCAAATTTCTCTATATCGCCGCCGCTAAGGGCGCTGTTCGCCACCACCCACACATCGACGCTGTCGCCAATTCTCCGTCGGATCCATCTTTTCCTCCACGCCTAGCCTAGTTCTCAGTCTGAGGCCCTCATTCTCTCCCTTGCTCTGTTCGTAGCCCACAGCCACCATGTCTCACCAGCGCCACCGTGCTCCTCCCGAGCCACCACTCAACGCCAAGCGACCACCCCTGATATTGCCTTATGTTTTCACATTTATGGGTTCTTTTCATTCCTATTATATTTGCTTGATTTCTTGTTTTAGTTCCATTTGGATTAGTTTTTGTGTTTATATCTGTGTGGTCTAGTTTGTTTATGGATTTGTTTATATTTGTGTTTATAAACAAATCCATAAACAAACTAGCGAGGGGATCAGTCTTTGATCCTCTTTTTGTTGATATATAGCAGCATAATTCATCTATTTTAAAGCTCACTTGTTCATAATGTTAAAGTTACAATTCATACTTTATCTACCCTATATACTACAAACATGTGCATGGATTTCAATATGGCATGCTATTAGGGACATGAAAATCTGAAAAATGTTAAAACACACAATCCCACCCATCAAGGCACGACAAGAATATGACATCCTGCGTTTCTTTTTTTATGACAGTGTTTCTATTTGCTCATTAGTAAATATCCTCGTGTGTATTTGCTCATTAGTAAATATCCATACTTCTGATGGTTAAGTTTCTTGTATTATGATCAACTAATCGAAACGTGTTTATAGTACCAAACCAGCTAATTAGAAAAATGTCTAATATTCATAGACATCAAGGAGTGATGTATTCCCATTGCTTCTGCTGAATGGCTGCAGTGAGAATGGTCTCTGCTATTGGCTTAACTCTGCTTTAGTCATGTAAACTTGTTGCATTAATTTGAAACTGCATGTGTCAATTACCATATATTAGTTGCTTTATATTCAATGAAACTGCATATGTCAATTACCAGTGGCAAAGTAGTGAACTTTTTAGCTTTTCACTGCAGCATTTTCAGTTCACCACTTGAGGCTACTTCATTTTTATTCTCTTTAGGCATGTGAATTTGTAGGAAGTTGATTATCCATACTTCTGATGGTTAAGTTTCACTTTTTATCTCTATTTTTTTTTCCCTTATATTTACTCTTTACTTAGTTTTATTTTTTGTTGAACTTTTGTTTTTCTTTTGGCTATATATTCTTAAACTATACAAAGTTAACTTGTTTATTATGGCAATGCCTTCCACTTTATTTTACTTCTGACCTCAAAAGAAAAATTAATATATAGATGCTAATTGAAGATTTTACCAAAACCATAGTTTTACTTCTCACTTATATATTTACGATATTGTGAAGAAAGGCTCTCGAGTACTACTTCTTAGTTCTTAAAACTTCTTAGATGGGACATGTTCAATGAATTTTTAATGTTAATTATTTTAGAGAGGGGATCGAAGGGGATCAAGGCCAATAATTTGGATGTTAGCCATAGGGAGCTACTCACAATGTACTACATTTATTTGTGACATCTTAATTGCGAAGATTTGAAAACATGAAAATGCACAAGCTGTTAGTTGTCCAACTTGTGAAGAAAAAGTTTGCTTTCAAGCTTAGCATTCCAATTTCTAGCCTCTAATTAGCCCATTTTCTTTCCCTTTCCTATGTAAATTCAATTTAGTTACATTTATCATTTTGTGACATGCTAGAGTACTGAAAAATCAAGACATACATAATAAACTTCTTGTCAAAATCAGTTTTCATCTAGCCATTTGTAAATAATTGACTGAAGTGTAAATACTAGGTAAAGTTAGTTTTGGTTTTACCCGTGTTCCCTTAAATGAACTTATTATTGAGACTTCCAAGTGACTCATGGGCCTTATCTTGATTCTAAACTAAGATTACATAGCTATTGTGTGAAGTGTAAAATATAGTTGAGTTTACAATTATTATACAGGTAACTAGCCAGATGTGAAAGTAAGAACACATGATCATATCATTTTCTGTTTATAATGCCAGCAGACCAAAATTTTCCCTTCTCGTGTAATTTCCAGCTTTTCTCACTTAATTGTTTGTAGTGGTTTGAAGTTCTTGATGGGCTGTTGGGAAAACACTGGAGGAATCTAGGCCTATTTTTCAACTGCACTTTTCTTCTTGATATGAAGAGATCTCTTCATCTCCAGCCATTACAACCACTGTATTTCGACTTTTGGAAGTTTGCTAAGCCCCAATCTCAATTGGTAACTACTTCCTTTCACTCCCATAGTCAAGTATTTGTGCAAACCGAAAGTACAACAGAAAATGCTCTCTTTTATGAAATTTGTGTCTGCCGGTTATGTTTAATCATTCATATGAACCTTAGGTTAGAGTTGAGAAAGATGTCACAAGTTCTAACAATTTTCTGGTTTGCTCCATGTGCTACAACACTTATTTTCCTTCATTTTCAGTTTATATCTTCTTCACTCTATAAGGCTGGAACCTCAGTTTAAATTTCATTTGGAAGAAGATATATTTCAGGTTAGTATGAGACTCCATTTTCCATCTATTAGTTCTCATACAGCAGCCAAAAGACAATGACAACACACTTGTTTCAAGTTCTGAATTTTTCTGTACTGTTTCTGTCATGGTGTCTTCCAACTCCATTTAATTATACATTTTTCATCTAATACTAGTTTCTTTGAGTGTATAATCAAGTGGAAGTAAGGTAGAAACAAGTATAATCAGAGCAACTTACTATTGAAGAGGTGAGATGATTTTCTGCCCTGTTTTGTTCCAAGCTGTACAGTTCTATAAAAAAATCTGCTATAGTTTTAACTATACTTCTTCCTCTATTTGAATCAATTTTTTAATTATGTTTAGGCTTCCATTTTTATGTGTTAAACCAGTTGAGATCAGTATGTATTTTTAACCTTCTCCTCAAGCTAATAACCTAAAGCAAACAATCAAGAATTTCACCTAAGCTAGTAAGTTTTCTCTTTAAATTTTCTGGTTTACCAAGACATGCATCAGTTAGCTCCTTGCTGTTTTTATGCGATGTCTACACATAAATCATGCTTCTTTCCAATTTCTCTTCAACACTAGTTCCTTTGCTTATGTAGTTGGGATTATGGTTGAAGGAGGGAGATTTTGAAACAAGTATATAAATAAATTATTGGTTGTACAAGTTTGTGCATAAATTTTCTGCTATACAATCTGTTTCGAAATCAGCCCATTTTCATTTCCATTCTCAACTTCATTATCCAGTCAACTAAAGTTACTTATTTGTGTGATAAACTACAGAAAAACAAGGGCAAAACCAGCCATCAAGTAAGCCCCAGCTTTCCACACTTCTTGGTTCCAACAAGGTTACTAAAAGCTATCCAAAATCTATTTTGGTGAAATTTCTAGATTTTGACTCTTTGTTTCCTTCAATTCCTAGCAATTTTCTATCATCTATACATTCTTAATCCATGGTTATGACCCATCTTTAATGTAGAAAACTCAATAGACCGTTATTGGGCAACAAGTATGTTATTAAACATGTTTATGAATTTCTTTATAATGCTTGGAATGTGGAGTTTAAATGGCTTGACTTAGTGCCAAGTATGGAAGTATAACATGAAATTATTATACCTTGAAGAAATGAATGGAGATGAGGGAATAAAGTTGTATTGGCTTGGTTTCTTGGTGGGCTTTTTTAGTACCTAAGGAAGTTGAAAGGATAGAGATTTATTTATGTAATATTTGTTAACTTTTGCCATAATTTAAAATTATACTTGTGTTGCTTGTCATGTAGTTAGCTCAGTTCTATTTCTATATTCATTATGTTTCATGTAACCTAATATGGTCCTTGTAAAACCCTTTCTCATGGATTGGCTTGTTTCTGTGTCACTATAATCTGTTTGAAAGCTTTTTATTTTCATTTTTTTCTAACTTGAGATTATAGAGGTTTGATTGACTTGGATTTTTGATAACATCTGTGATTTTTATATCCCTTTGGTCGTATATCTTCCAAGGAATCTTTGCCAACTAACATTCTCCTTACCAATGATGGGAAAATAAAGTTTCCATATTCTTGTAACTATGTGAGCAATGGCAACCTTAACGTGTTGAATTGCAGAGCCACTTGCCAAGTTTGTTGTACAAATGTATCTAACCTGTACGATCTGATTTCTTAATTGATATTGGCATTTTGCTGTATATATTCTGTGTCTATGTTGATCTCACCGTTTCATTTCACATATTCTTTTAAAGAAATATTGGTTTTTGGATTATTTGTAAGTCTGATTTTGTGCTTCCCACTTGTGCAATTGTTTATTTGAGCAAGAACATATAACTTGGATGTGTATTATATTTTTCCTATATTCTGTTTTGTGCTTCTTCTTTTTTTTGTAATTTTTTGAAACACTATTTCCGGCGAGTAAAGTTCGCCGGAAATAAATTTTTGTGGCATAAACTTATTTGCGGCGATATAGGATCGTCGTAAAAGAATTTTTCGGCAAGAACTACCCGCTGCAAATGAGCAATTGCGACCATAATTCAAAATCGCTGGGAAATGTACATTTCCAGCGATTTTATAATCGCTGCAATTGAGTTTTCGGTTTTTAATATGCAATTCTGGCGATCTTAAATCGTTGAGAATATATCAAAAGCAGCGATTCATCAATCGCTGGGAATAGACAATTACAGCGATTTTATAATCGCCGCGATAGAGTTTTCAAAACAGATTGGCCACTTGCAGCGATGTGCACCTAATGCCAGAAAGGTTTATTTGTTGCGATTTTAATACTTTTAGCGACGGTAAAAAATACCAGCAAAATATTTTCCTAACGATTTAATAGGCAAACCATACGTGTATTTGCAGCGTTTTATTTGAAATTTTCGGCCAAAAAAAATCTCCAGAAAATGTAACTTTTCTCGGCGATTATTGGCTTCCGTTGGGGTAGATCAGAAGCAAAGAGATAATACCGACGAACAGGCAACGATTTTTAAATCGCTGGAAAATATCAATGATAGCGATAGAAAGACTTTTCCCAACGAAAAGAATCGCTGGGAAAAGTCACTTCCCTTGTAGTGTGGATGCATGCACGCCTATAGAAAATTCAAACAAATTAAACTTAATTAGATAATTAGAGCTGCATATATAATACCTATGGACAGGTTAAATATTAATACATATAAAGCAAATTAAAGGAACGAATCAAATCTAATTTAATCATTAGCAACTATATAACTATATATATATATTGGCATGCAGCTGCATGCATAATTGCAAATTGCCTAAAATGCCATGTGAAACTTAATTACGAGATCAACTTAAAAAGTTAAAAGAAGTTTGCCCTTTTTGGGAAGATACTTTCTATATGTACATGCATGCAATTAGCAGTACGTACTAGCTGTTATGGTTAATATTATTCTTCATTTTATTCATTATGTAATTAGTTCATACGTACGTACCGCGCACGCGCGAGGTGATCGATCGGACTTGCTCTCTGATCAGTCGCTTTTATGTATTATAAGATCAAGACAATAATATTGCAATCTGCATGGCCGCCATGCAGTCTGCATTGGCTTTTCCAAGGTTTGAAAATTCAGCGATTGCACAAATTAAAAATAAAATAATGTTCAGATATTGCATGTATTAATTTGTGAACTAGAATGTAAGAAAGTAACTGCATGTACATGCATTATCTTTCCGGACCAGACGTTTATAAATATCTCCATCTACAGAAGAGAATTAAGGCATTCTCCTCGCGATCCCCTCTTCTAGTTCTTGATAACAATTACACGGACCAGATCAGTTTATAAATGTTACCCATTTCTCTCGCTAGCACTGTCCTTCCGGCCTTCAGTACTACAATTATAAACACCAAGAACCCCCTCCAATCCATAACTCATGTTCCAGTACCATTTCTCGGACAAAACTCCCATCTTGGAGTTTCAAACTTTGCCACAAAAACACCAACACAGTTCAACGTACTCCCCAAAACAAGCGACTACTCATCATCTTTATCAACCAACCTCACCGAGCCCGAGAAAGAGAGATCAATACCGCAAGTAGAACAAGATGAAGCAGAACATGAAATCACCATCCAATTACCGGCATCTGAGTGCCAAATAGCAGATTTCTGGCGGGAAATCCACGGCCAAAACGATTGGGTTGACCTACTCGATCCCATGGATCGGCGTCTTCGATCGGAGTTGATCCGGTACGGTGAAATGGCACAAGCATGTTACGACGCCTTCGATTATAACCCCTGTTCCAAGTACTGCGGCACCTGTAAGTACACGCCAAGTGAATTCTTTGACTGCCTAGGACTGTCACAGCTCGGTTACGATGTCTCTCGCTACCTGTTTGCGACCTCAAACATCAACCTACCAAAGTTTTTCAGGAATTCAGTTTCCCCTAAAGTGTGGACCAAGCACGCTAATTGGATCGGATACATCGCCGTTTCAAACGACGAAACGTCCCGGCGCTTAGGCCGCCGTGACATAACTATTGCATGGAGAGGCACAGTGACACGGCTGGAGTGGATAGAGGACATCAAGGATTTCCTCGTGCCAATTTCTTCGAAAATCCCATGCCTGGATCCAACTGTGAAAGTCCAAACAGGGTTTTTAGACCTCTATACAGACAAGGAAGAGGACAGCAAGTATTGCAGGCTTTCAGCGAGAGAGCAGATACTTTCCGAGGTCCGAAGGTTACTCAATAAGTACGCAGACGAAGAAGTAAGCATTACCATCACCGGGCATAGTCTCGGGGCTGCTTTGGCCATTCTAAGCGCGTACGATATAGTTGAAACGAGCTTGAAAGAGTTAGCCGCGGACAGGCCGGCCGTGCCGGTGTGCGTGTTCTCGTTAGCGGGTCCGAGATTAGGGAATGTGATGTTCAGGGAGAGGCTGGAGTCGACGTTGGGTTTGAAGGTGTTGAGGGTGGTGAATGTTCACGACGTGGTGCCGAAGGTGCCGGGGCTATTTGTCAACGAGCGGTCGCCGCCGATGATGATGAAGTTTGCAAAGTGGTTGCCGTGGAGTTACTCTCACGTTGGGGTTGAGCTTGCATTGGACCACTGGAACTCGCCGTTCTTGAAGCGGTCTGTTCATGATGATCCGGCTCGTGCACATAATTTGGAGGCTCTCCTGCATTTGCTTGATGGGTAATTTGAATCGCAATAATTTGTTCCTCTTTTTTGTAAGATATATAAACGCTATATATTTCAAATCTAAGCCTAAGATATATTCTTCATCGTGTGGGGTTAATGTCATTTATTTGGTTTATAATGCGATGTAGATATCATGGAAAAAACCATAAATTTGAGCTAGCTAGTGGAAGAGATATTGCATTGGTGAACAAAGCCTCTGATTTCCTGGAAGATGAATATTTGGTCCCGCGTCACTGGAGGCAGGATGAAAACAAGGGAATGGTGAGGAACAAGGATGGGCACTGGGTGCAGCCCGAACGCCGATCAGTACATCTCTATTGTCATGGAACTCCGGACGATGATCATGTGCAGTGTTTAGACCTGGCTTCAGATAATCAATATGGGGATGATGCTGCTGCTGCTTAGGAAAAAAGGAACTTTATTCAAATTAAAGTCATAAAATCAATTGTCTTAGGCTCCTCTGACAAGCTTTACATGAGATTCAGATTTCCAGATGTATCTGTCATGAACATGTATATATATATAGTCAGCTTTGGTCGTATTAGAATGTTATTATATTTATGATAGAATATTCTATCATATATATGGTAATATAATTTAATCTCTACCATATTTAATTTATTATATAAATCAATCACTGCCATCGTTGATTTATCATGGCATCAGATCAACCATTGATTTCCTAGTGTCTCTCCCTCTTGCAACGTTTTTTCTGTTTGTGATAAGTTTCACACTTAACATGTCATTTGGTATTCTTTTCCGTTCAATATATGTCCTCCAAAGGCTTCTTACACAGTACTTGATGGATCGTTGTTCTCTTTTTCATCATCAATCTCGTATATATATTGGTTTGCTTCCACACCCTGTACGACTTCTATTGTCGTTTTACTTACATCAATCACCACCTAATATTGCTTCCTTGTAATCTAACTTTTTGGCAATGGCACTCCTGGTACTTTTAGGCTCCGTTTGAATGGTGAAAGTGTTTCATTTCGTTTCATCTCATAATAATTACAACGTTTTAAAATTTTAACACAAAATATTATAAACAATTAAATTTTTTCAAATCTCAAAACAATAATAATATTAAAAAATAATATTCTAACAATATTTTATTTAATTTTTAACTTTCATCTAAAATCCTTTCATCTCATCTCACTATCCAAACCGCACCTTAATTATTGAAAGAAAAAACACTCACCAAAATTAATCATTGGAATTTGATAATTATTAATAACATCATTTTTTAATTACATTAATTTATATCCCTGTGAATAACGTGTTTCACACCACCAACTGCACGGATGACCTGCAATAGAGGAGATGGCGTCACGATGTGCCCAGTTGGACTTAAATGCCTAAGTTAGAGATAAGTGGTCTCAATATAAGTATATGAATGAATGCCAAATACATTACCTTTAAGTGTTATTTATAGGAGTATGAAGGTGATGATAATGACTGACCTCAGAATCTATATTGGATAACCCTTGAATAAATTGGTAGGATAGCCTTCCTGATCAAACGAAGGCATTATGTATTCACTATATTCTCCTCCACACGTCCTTAGTTGAATAACTGGGCTTGTAGACTAACCTCGATTCTTGAAGCCTTAGACTTGGGCCTTCCAATACATGGGCTTATCCCTCTAGAAACCTAAATATCCCTTCCAGTTATCACGCTAATTTCTTTCGTGCATGCACGTGAAAAATTATCGATTCGTGCTCTCATTACCCCGCTAGCTTGGGATAGATGAACAAACCCTGGAATCAGTACTCTTTTTACCCCGCTAAGGGTCTATGCTAACTAAGGTACGGGCTTTGGAAAACTTAATTTCCAGTTATGTTAAGGATGTAGCCCACTTCATTTGTAAATGTTCCCGCGCTTTTATTTATTCTTGTTTTCCAAAACTGATAGTTGACGGCATTATCACCCTTTTGCCTTCCCTAGAATCCACTTCTTTTTATTCTTTTTCCTGCTCCACTTCTTTTATCTTTTTCCGTCATTTCCTCTTCTCGTTTCCTTTCCTCTTCTTGTTCCATTCCTCCTTAAGCTTTCCTCTTCTCAAGTTTCAAGAAAAACTCGCAACCCTTCACCATTTTCGATTTTGTTTCTTCCAATTTACACAACAATGGCTCGGCGTGGTTCTTCTTGTGTCCCAGTCGAGCTTCTACCCAATCTCCACCAAGGGTTTCCTCCAATTCTACGCTCGAATCCTTTGATGGTCAAACTCTACCTTTCTTTGAAGGGTTCACGTGGCGCTCCATACTTATCGCCCGGGACTTGACAAGGCTAAGGACTTCTTATAGCGTCCCTAACACCGGGGTTCTCACTCTTCCCTCCGAGGGCGCCGTCGACGAGGAAGGTTTCTCAGGGAGAGTTGCTCTTCCAGTTTGTGCCCTAGGGCACGGTTTGCACCTTACATTTTGCCGTCCCATTCGTGATGTCCTTGATTTCCTTCTATTAGCTCCTACCCAACTTGATTCACACGCTTGGTGTGTACTTTTGTACTCATGCGTGGTGTTTCATATGGTTCTGGAACCTCTGTGGGAGATGTATCCAGATCTGACTACTCGCGAATTCCTATCTTTCTACTATGTGAAAGGGTTACCAAGTAATATTTGTAGTTTTCGTGTTTCCTCACAATGTTTGGCAGTATTTGAAATCCGTTATTCGAATGCCAAACTGTGGCAAAATGTTCTGGAAAATGGCACCTCTCTTAACTCACATCAAGAGATTCATGAAAAAGTTGTCCATTTCTTTCAAGCTCCTTTAGGCACAGAAGGGGTGTAGCCTAATGATACTTAGAAAGAATTATTCCGCCCCATTATCACTGATGAGGAGAATGATTTATTATGTCAGATTTCAACCTTGAATGAAGTAAGAACTGCCTTATTTGATATTCCAAAAGATAGTAGTCTTGGACCTGACGGTTTTGGATCTTGTTTTTTTATGCACTATTGGGATGTTATTAAGGAAGATCTCGTTGAGGCGGCTGCAGATTTTCTCAGTGGGACTCCTCTCACTCAGTTTTACTCATCCACCTTCATTGTGATCATTCCTAAAGAGGACAAGCCTACAAGTTTTGCTAAGTTTAGGCCTATAAGTCTGTGTTCTGTGATTTACAAAAAAATTTCCAAGATTATTTTCAATAGACTAAACCCTCTACTTGCTAAAATTGTTTCAAAGGAGCAAGGAGCTTTTATCAGAGAGCACAATATTCAGGAAGATATTACGCTTGCTCAGGAAATGTTACAAAGTATTAACTCCAAGGTTCGGTGCGGAAACGTGATGAGTAAATTGGATATGGCCAAAGCATATGATCGGATTGAATGTAGTTTTATTTTAAAAGCCTTACAAGGGTTGGGATTTTCTGCAAAATGGCGACAGTTGATCTCTAATTGCATTACTACACCTTATTTCTCCATATTAATGAACGGCACAAGCAAAGGTTATTTTCCTTCTACACGAGGTTTAAGACAGGGGATCCTCTATCACCTTATTTATTCATCATCGCTGAAGAAGTTCTAAGTCGTTTGGTTAAAAAGAGTGATGCAATTGGCAAGATGATTGATTATAAAACTCATAATGACTGTCCTTATGTTTCTCATCTCATTTATGTTGATGATCTCATGATATTCTTGAATGGGTCCAAAAAATCTTTGAAGGCGTGTATGGATACTTTGCACTTGTATGAGAATATTTCTGGTCAAAAGGTAAATCAGAACAAATCAGCTATGTTCTTTGCCAAACAAGCTTTTGCTTCACGCAAGACGATTGGTCTGCATACTACCGGTTTTCAGAAGGGTTCATTCCCTTATTTATACTTGGGTGCCCCTATTTGTATAGGTAATACACAAGCTTCTCATGTTGAGTTTTTAATTCAAAAATTGCAAAAGAAATTAGCGTCATGGAAAGGAGCATTGCTCTCAAGGGGGGTCGACTTATTTTATTAAAGCATGTGTTGTCTAGTATTCCCATTCATCTCTTAGTAGTGCTAAATATGCCTCGCAGTGTTCTTCACAAATTAAATCAGATGTTTGTTGATTTTCTTTGGGGCCGCAAGGATGGTAAAAGGAAACATAAATGGGTGGCATGGATAAAGTTTGTAGACCTACGGATGAAGGTGGGCTGGGTATTCAAAAATTAGAAGATATGGAAAAAGCCCTTCACATGAAATTTATTTCGCAATTTCTGTATGGGGATTCACTTTGGCCCAATTTGTTTTGTGCCAAGTATAAAGTTCAACATCATCCTTTCATTCTTCATCCATGCTCTTATGAATCTCGTATAGATAACGAACTGCGAAGTGAAATTTTGAAAGCAACGCATTTTGATTCTCTATTTGTCTATTTTTATTGTTCTCCTATACTAAAATTTATTATAATTATTTCATGAAATATTATAATTTCATCGCACTAATATATTGTCTTTCTATGTGTATAGAATTCTGACATAAAGTTAAGATAAAATATATAATCCTAAAATTCTAAATTTATTTCATGCAGGAACATTTACTATATCTGCAAACTATTGCGGCATACGCTTAAGAAAAAGTATGGATCATCCATTTTGGTGTAGAACTAGATGAATTTCAACAACGGCATAAGAGATTCAACGTCCTGTCCAATATCCATCCATGCCCGTCACTAAAAGAACATGAACATGAGCTCCGAATATAAATTTCCCTCAAACTGGGAAAAATAAATATTTTGTTAACTTAAAAAAAGATTTGCGTGGTATATGACGTTGTTGCCAGGAAGTAGGGGTGTTCATCCGGGTTCCAACCCGGGAACCCGGGTACACCCGGACCGGAACCCGGGTTTCAAACCCGGGCCGGAACCCGGACCGGGTTAGCCCGGGTCAAACCCGGGCCGGAACCCGGATGAATCCGGGTTGTAAATCCGGAATCCGGTTTTTTTTTTTTTCTTCTTCTTCTTCTTCTTCTTTCTTTCTTTCTTTTTTAGTTTGTGTTCACGAGTTTGATAATTATGATGTAACTGATGTTATTATTTACACTTTCAAAATTATTTAAGTGTAATAATAACAAAAATGTTGTCTATATACTATTTTTTTAAACAAAAATGTGGCCCAAGTTTTTCTTTCTTAGGTGGGATTTGTTATAAAGTGGAAAGATGACAAGGGCATATTTCTTAGTCTAGATTTTTGAGAAAAAGAATGTGCTTGATATTAAAAAAAAAAAAAAAAAAAGGGTTCCGGGTTGTAAACCCGGGTTCTCCGGATTTACAACCCGGTACCCGGACCGGGTCAACCCGGGTTTTGAAACCCCTGGTTCCGGACCGGGCCGGGAAACAACCCGGCCCGGATGAACACCCCTACCAGGAAGAACTATAATATGAATTCTCATAGTTTACTTATTCACTAAACTTGTACCAATTTCTAATCTGTTTTAACTTTCCACTCTATAACATAATGCTTAATTTATGATTACAATCTAATTATCATGCATCTTTAGTACTTTCTCATTGCTATCTCTACATGCAGTTTACCCTATATTTACTGTAGAATAGAAACATCATTGTTCCATATTAGATATGATAATTATATTTCTTAATCTGTTTTGTGATATATATTATCTACTTCTACAGAGGATTTATATATTTTTGGAGAAATTTTTTTTTTCTTCCAACTGGGCAAACGTGCCTCGCCCATTGAACCACTGTTAGTATAAATATATATATTTAAAAAGGTCAATATCATTAATCATCATTAATATAAATTATAATTGTTTTAATTTATGAGAAAAAGGCAAGAGGAGGGCATCTGTTATAAGGGTTCTGCATGCCTGCCCACATAAAACACAAACAAATTAATAACTTAAAGCTGCATATATACTAACTATGGACAGGTTAATTATTATAGAGTATATTAAAGGCCTCAAATCTGACTCACACAATACTTTTCACAACATATTTCGCATTAATCATATTTTAAAATGAGGGGTATTATTGTAAATTAAATACTATATAAAAGTAACATCAATTTATAAAAATACTCTCATTTTACATCATGTATTGTGAAAAGTCATATTGTGAAAAGTATTGTGTGTGTATCATTACTCAATTAACTATTGGCAGCTGCATAATTGCAAATTGCCTAAATTAATGCCATGTGAAACTTACGAGATCAACTTAAAGTTGAAGCTTGCCCTTTTTGGGAAGATACTTTCTATGTACATGCACGCAATAGTACGTACTCTTAGTTGTTATATATGTTTAATTGTTTCAAATGCATAATTAAAAGAGTAATATTATTCTTAATTTTAATCATTATCATCTCTAGTACTCATATATATATATATATAGATGTGACACATTGCAAATATTGGTGCAATTTAAATGATTGATAGAATTAGAAGACACTTGAAATATTGTGATATATTAATGTCACGTGTATAAAATATTTGGGAATGACAATATTACAATGAAAAGTAGTACCTATTGCTCTAATCAAATTGTTTCATTTGGGTTGAGATCATCATCATTGGTGTTTGCGTTTCCATGCAAAACAATCTTATGAAGAATTGTATCATCATGTTCCCGATATCACGTTGATTGCTGGCCTCAATACTTTAAACTCACAATTAGAATATGAGGGAACTTTAATCATTTAAAGCATGCAATAAAATGTCACAAATACCCGTTTCATTTCTTGTAGTGAAAACACATGAATTCTTTGACTTGGCTCTGCTGTATTGATCGATCTATCCGCAAACCGGCTTACGTTAAATCGATCGAAAAAGGTGATGTAATTGAAACGTCTTTCGTGATGTCAATTAATTTGATCATGCATATCATCTTTAATTACATATATATTCCCTTATATAATGCCTTTAATTCCTAATTTGACTCGAGACCTCGTCCTTATTTCTTACGTACCGCGCACGAGGTGATCGGACTTGCTCTCTCAGTCGCTTTTACGTAGGTACAATAAAACAATAATATTGCAACCTGCTACATGGCCATGCAGTCTGCATTGACTTTTTCTAGATTCGAAAATTCAACGATTGGACAAAAATAAAATAACGGTCAGATATTGTATTAATGTACATGTGAACTAGAATGTGAGAAAGTAACATGCACATGCATGATCTTTCCGGACCAGACGTTTATAAATATCTCCATCTTATACAGAAGAGAATTAAGCAATCTCCTCGATCGAGCCCTCTTCTTGATAACAATAATTAATTCATAGACCAGAAGTTTATAAATGTTAGCCATTTCTCTCTCTAGCACTGTCCTAATTCCGGCGGCCTTCAGTACCATTATAAACAGTACCAAGAACCCCCTCCAATCCATAACTCATTTTCCAGTACTACCATTTCTGGGACAAAAATCCCATCTTGGAGTTTCGAACTTTGCCACAAAAACACCAAAACAATTCAAGGTACTCCCCAAAACTAGCGACTACTCATCCTTATCAACCATTCTCACCAAGCTCGAGAAAGATAGATCAATACAGCAAGTAGAACAAGATGAAGAAGAACGTGAAATAACCATCCAATTATCGGCAGCTGAGGGCCAACTAGCTGATTTCTGGCGTGAAATCCACGGCCAAAACGACTGGGTTGACCTACTCAATCCCATGGACCGGCGTCTTCGATCGGAGCTGATCCGGTATGGCGAAATGGCACAAGCATGTTACGACGCTTTCGATTATGACCCCTTTTCCAAGTACTGCGGCACCAGTAGGTACATGCCAAGTGAATTCTTCGACTCCCTAGGAATGTCACAGCTCGGCTACGATGTCTCTCGCTACCTGTTTGCGACCTCAAACATCAATCTACCAAATTTTTGCAGGAATTCAGCTTCGCCTAAAGTGTGGGGCAAGCACGCTAATTGGATCGGATACGTCGCCGTTTCAAACGACGAAACCTCCCGGCGCTTAGGCCGCCGTGACATAACTATTGCATGGAGAGGCACAGTGACACGGCTGGAGTGGATAGAGGACATCAAGGATTTCCTCGTGCCAATTTCTTCGAAAATCCCATGCCCGGATCCAACTGTCAAAGTCCAAACAGGGTTTTTAGACCTCTATACAGACAAGGAAGAGGACTGCAAGTATTGCAGGCTTTCAGCGAGAGAGCAGATACTTTCCGAGGTCAGAAGGTTACTCGATATGTACGCAGACGAAGAAGTAAGCATTACCATCACGGGGCATAGTCTCGGGGCTGCGTTGGCCATTCTTAGCGCGTACGATATAGTTGAAACGAGCTTGAAAGAGTTAGCCGCGGACAGGCCGGCCGTGCCGGTGTGCGTGTTCTCGTATGCGGGTCCGAGAGTAGGGAATGTGATGTTCAGGGAGAGGCTGGAGTCGACGTTGGGTTTGAAGGTGTTGAGGGTGGTGAATGCTCACGACGTGGTGCCGAAGGTGCCGGGGTTATTTTTCAACGAGCGATCGCAGCCGATGATGATGAAGTATGCAAAGTGGTTGCCGTGGAGTTACTCGCACGTTGGGGTTGAACTTGCATTGGATCACAGGAACTCGCCGTTCTTAAAGCAGGCTGTTCATGATGATCCTATTCGTGCACATAATTTGGAGGCTCACCTGCATTTGCTTGATGGGTAACTAGAATCTCAATATATATCTTTCAAAAAAAAAAAAAAAAAGAATCTCAATATATAATTTGTTCGTATTTTCTGCATGAAAAACGCTATATATTTCTTTAATATCGTACGTGCAAGCATGCATGCATGGCATGGCATTATTCTTGCATGTGGGGTTAATGTCATTAATTTGGTTAATAATGTGATGCAGATACCATGGAAAAAACCATAAATTTGAGCTAGCAAGTGGAAGAGATATTGCATTGGTGAACAAAGCCTCTGATTTCCTGGAAGATGAATATTTGGTCCCGCCTAACTGGAGGCAGGATGAAAATAAGGGAATGGTGAGGAATAAGGATGGGCTCTGGGTGCAACCCGAACGCCGAGTACATGATCTCTATTGTCACGGAACTCCGGATGATGATCATGTGCAATATTTAGACCTGGCCGCGTCGGATGATCAACATGGGGATGATCCTCATGCTGCTGCTTAGACTCTATATATATAGTCTTAGGCTCCTCTTACAAGCTAGTTAATTTGTTTATATGAAAATTAATACACAATTTAATTAATTACTTAGACCGCGTGCATGGGGTGTAAATACCTTCTGTGTTTTATTTTATTTTTCCTTTTAATTCGGGAAAGCCAATTTCAGTATTGAACTAGGAACCAGCTTTAAATGCATGTCAAAGAAATCAACTTATAAAACCAAATTAAAACTAATTAACCTCTTTCAATTCCACCGCCCAATTAATTAAGAAGAGATGAAGCAAAGAAAGGAACCAAGGTTGCTAAGTAAGAAAGAGAAATGATATTTGTAGTTATAGAGTAGAGTGTTCAAACATCACGCAATCCTTTCCAAAAAACTTATACTTGACTCACATGTACAATCCTTTCCCACGTGCGGGTGGAGCCATGCATATATGGTCTGTGTTGTGTTGTATGAGTTGTCTCATTCATATTCCACACCCTTATATATATGATCTGATCATATTGATTGTACGTCTTCTATGCTCGATCGGGACCTCCTTTGTTGGTGAGATTTGGTTAAATAACATTTGGATCCCAGCTTGATAGATATTTCTCTAATTCTAGCTCCTAGTATTGGTTGCAGATCAAAGGTTTCGGCAGTAGTTTTGCCTTGTGATGGCTTGTTTTCGTCTTGACGTTGCACCCTGCATTCTTATACATCAAATTATCAAGAACTTGACAAAGTTGAAATCCAACTGACTAGCCACACTCGCTGAATGACGTCGTAGTTTTCGGATTGCTTGATTCGAAAATGGCTAACATTCTTGAATTTGCCCCCCAACCCGGGGTTCTTTTTACAGAATAATCTGCAATTAATCCCATTTCTCCTACCAGCGTTCAGATTCAAGCAAATCTGGACATCCAAGCCCTTAATCCTTAGTTGTTAAATTGTCAGTCTTTAGAAACTTGGAGAGAGATCGAGAGAGAGGCATTAAATGAGTCCTAAAGCTTTACATAATCATCTTTGACGAACATGTAAAACCAGAACTTACAAAATCAAACATCATTGACTAACATGAGATGGAAAGAAACCACAAAAAAGGAAGAATATGAGAAACAAGAAAGACCTTCTTCTATTTAAGGGAAAAGAGAAAAATATTATTGAAGGGGCGTAACCCGAAATTCATAATCCCATATTTGTAGTCCCAATCATCGCAACGCAGAAAAAGAGTAAAATTTTAGGACAGAATGATAGAAACATCAGTAGAGAACTTCTCCCTTCTTTTGCTAGATCAGTTCATTGGGGCTCCTGAATCCTGATGGGAAACTTACAAAGCTGATGATGCTTCCCCAAGAAGGCTAAGCGCCATCAAGAATCAACTTCTTAGTCTTCATCAATCCAATATTCCAGAATAAGATTTTCAGCTGCAATCTCCCAGATGACAATCTGCCCAATAGCTAAGCTAATCAGCAACGGCCTAGCACAGTTGTATAATATGGTGACCAATTAAAAGGTTATACCAGCTGACAAAATCAAACATCCAGCATATGAAAAGTTCTCATTTAAGGAAGTAAAACCAATTGACAATAAACAATTCTAGTTATACACATAAACAAAGAGCATCGATAAAAAATTGTCTTATTGTTTTTCTTTATCTAAATTTTTTCCTTAAAAAATACTGATAAGTTGTGCTCATTGCCACGCTGACAAAAGGATGTTGCTGTACAAATACATCATCAGGGTAATCTTATATAAATCTCATATCTAATTGCGAAAAAAGTTCCTCAATATGAAAATGCAAGTTAAAATCTTTTGTACACGTTAACGTTATACATGCCTGAAAAGAAAAAGGAACATGAAAAGTCAAATTAACTACCGAGTCTCCTGTCTAAGTTATAGCGATACATGCCTGCTCACATCCAAAAACAAATCCAGCTGTGCTGTGCAAAAGATTGATCCAGATCTTTGCTAAACACCTGCTGCAGCTTTGGCCTCAAGATCTGTCTTTCCCTGGAGCAAATTTAAGAAACAGTGGTGACTGACCAACACAATTCCATTGAAGAATGGTACAAGACTGTAGCAGACTGAAGTCCAAAGATATATAATCAAAGCACTGAACTAAATTTTGGCCTCCTCGCCAATTTGACACTGATGAAAACCTTAGGATCAACAATACACAACCAGATCAGATAAGACCTAAGAATTAATTAGATTTAAACAAAAAATCCTCTTAGCCAACAGTAGCAACAACATGCCTATTTTAACCTCTCAAGGATGATAAAATCAATGTCTCGTCTGATGGGGATACATTACGATATCAACTATAAAATGAAAATCAAGAAAGAAGATCTGTCTTCGACAAACCTCAGATGTCTTCCGAATCTTCCTAGTAGGAGTTCTCATTGTTACAAGCTCCTCAGCTGCAGTTGGGTGAATACCCACCGTGGCATCGAAGTCTACCTTGGTCAAGCCAGCTTTCAAAGCAACGGCAAATCCCTTGGGAGTTTAATGCATTGTGCAGCCACATTAATAACCGACAATAGAAATAACTGAATCTAATTAAAAAAAAGAAATAGAAATAACTATCTGAGGCAACAGCAGAAACCTGCACAATTTCTGGTGAATCTTCTCCACACAAGTGCAACCCCAGAACTTTGCTTGTTTTTGCACAGACTATAAGTTTCATGAAGATCCTGTCTGGCAGCCCTGAGAGAGTAGCCTTTAAGGGCTTGAAATTTGCTGTAAATATATCAACGTCACCATATTCTTGTATTGCCTGCACATATATATATAATATATCCATAAACATCAAGCACTGAAGGATCATTTTATAAGTTTCTGATCTACCAAAGACATGTCACCTGTTCTTCAGTAAGGCCAACTAGTCCAATCGGTGGCTGGGAAAACACAGCAGAAGGCACATTTCTGCTCAAAAAAAAAAGCAAAATGTTAGCTCAGACTATCACCATATCATAAACCTATCCAAACTTTTTAGTCAGAGACGAGCAAGAATCGGAGAACCTTTCTATACACTAACGTTTATTAAAACGGTATCATAAATTTGAGCAAACAGAACCAAGTAACTAAAGTTCACAGTACTTGGCATGAAATTCAGACTGTAGGATCCTATGTAACTGATATTTGGTAATTCTTGTTCAAAATACTTTGCCTAAACTATAAAATCATACAACTTATTAATTAATCATCAAAATATAGGAGCAACCTATAATCAGGTTTTGTTGGCTCATTCTGAAACAGAGTTTTTGCTAGTGCCATTCCCTCCATTAAAGCAACCGGTGTGAGATTCAATCTATCTGTAACATCTCCAACCGCCCAAATGGAAGGAACTGATGTACGTGAGTATTCATCAACCTGATGAAAAAAGAAATAGAGACATTATATTTGAAGAAACATCACAATAAATATAGATAGAAGATTAGACAAAACGAAAATACTTTTTTTTTTCCAAAAAAAAAATCTCAAAAGTATCGGCAAAGACTACCTCTATTGCTCCATTCTTGGACATCTTCACCCCAACTGTCTCCAATCCTAAGTCCTGCAATCAAATTACACTCTTAATAAGTGATTTTCCTTCCTCATCCCATCTGAAATTTACAGTTGCTTCCAAACTGATAGAGTGAGAAGTGGGGCATCTTCATGTTCACTAAGTTACTGCTTCCCCAGAACCACATCAAGGCAGGAAGCCTAGTTACACACTTCAAAACAGTTCATGAAAATCACAGACGCAAATGAATGCCTTGATGAGACACCATTAATGGTAATCCACTGGGCATAAAGAATCCTGTGCCAGTTAGAAGCAAAGTAGAGAAAAAAGAAATTAAGAACCTTTGTATTAGGCCTACGTCCGGTTGCAAACATAACATGCGAAAAACCTTCAACTGTTCCTTTGTTCGTCTTCAAAGATAACGACCCATCAGCAGATTTATTGATAGCTTGGGGTGACTCCTCTGTGTGGAACTCGATCCCTCTTAGAGACATTTGTTCTCCAACAAAATCTCTAATCTGCAGGAATAGAAGAAGGCACAAATTTGGATGTGAAAACTTCATCTTGACTACGTAAGATGTTATTAAATTTCTGATACCACAATCATTCACTGTTTCTCACCTCTTCATCAAAACCCCTTAAAACTTTTTTCTGACGTATAAATATGTGGACCTCAGATGTTAAGCCATTGAAGATGCCAGCAAACTCCACAGCGATATAACCGCCACCAATTATTGCTATTTTTGTAGGCTTTGAGGGCAAATCAAGGGCAGCATCCGAATCTATTGCATATTCACTTCCAGGAATTTCAGGTTTGAAGGGGCGACCACCAACTGAAACTAGTATGTGTCTTGCTGAATATAGCTTCCCATCTACATCAACTGTGTGTGGGTCCACAATCTGTGGCCATTTCATTGTGATTAATGAATCACTCGCAAAAAACCGAAGTATATATCCATATTCCACAAACTTATAAGAAATGAAAACTAAGAACCAAGAAAGAAAGAAAACTCTGTTAATGTCTATATGAACTCAAAGCGTCATCCCACCTTTCCACGACCTTCAATTAATGTAACACCAGCATTTTTAAGAGTGTTCTTGTAGATACCAGTTAGTCGCTGCAACTCGGCATTCTTATTAGCAATCAAGGTGCTCCAGTCATGCTTGGGTTCAGCCTCATATTTCCATCCGAAACCATGACTCTCTTCAAATTCATGAGAATATTTAGACGCATACACTAGAAGTTTCTTTGGCACACATCCACGAAGCACGCACCTACATTAGAAAATTATGTGAAGAACTATTTACATGCTCATTTATTTATGTAAGTAAATCTTCTTAAGCAAGAGAGAACCACTCAGTCAAAAGGCAAGACAAAATGATAATTTATCCAAGGCAACTCTGAACCCAAATGAAAAGATGAAGTGGACTTGGCCAGCCAAGCATGTAAATTACAAAGGAAATATTGCCATTGCCACTACTTGCTCCGCACAGGCTGAATGGTCAAATGGTTAATTTTGATAAACTTTTACGTCCAGGGTAGAACATTTCACCCCCGTCAAATGTCCGGTAATTCCTCACTCTGTTTTTTGATAATTGGTTCCTTAACTTTTCAAAATCACTAATGCAACCTCATAGTCCTCCAATCATTTCCAATGATAAGTATCCACTCCTTTTGCTATCATAAGCAACCCGAAGCCCCTATAAACCCCCATATAGCAAATGAGCTTCCTTCAATCCTTGATTATTTATCAGGAAAAAAGAGAAAAAAAAAATCTTCAGACATATATCACGTACCCAGAAACGAACAGAAAAAAGGGACTAGTAACATTCAATCCCATCCCAAGACTCGAATGCCAAAAATTCCGAACCTTGAACTACATTTCCAAATCCCAATATTGCTAACACAAACAAAACTAACGTCCACTAAGAACATAAACCCGTATACCCAGAACCTTTAGAGAACCTACATATTCTAAAACTTACGTTCCGCCGACACCTCCGGTGGTCTCGGAGGAAATGGTGGAGAAAGGGAGCTCACAGATAGCGACGGAGGCCCCAAAATTAGCGGCGAAGCGGGAGGCGCGGACGCCAGCGCTGCCGGCGCCGATGGTGAAGAGGTCGAAGTCGTAGTGGCGAATAGGCTCGGCTCCATTCTCAGAATCTCCGCGAGCCACCGCGAAGCCTCGGCGACGGGAGTGGTAGGGAGAGAGGGAGCGGCGGTGTTGGAGAGAAAGAGAAGTTAAGGTTTTGGGGTCAGAGAGATAGTGGGAAGAAGAGAGGGAGATCGAGAATGGGAACTTTCTATAAAGTGCGTGGAGGATTGGGGAAGAGAAGGTGTTTGTGAGATTTGGAGCGGAGACGACGACTCTGAGAGAGGTGGCCATTGGGTTCCGTATCGTTTTTTCCCTCTGTTCCTTTCATTTCCAGGACTAAATATACCTTTTGCCCTTTGGGAAGAGATGAAGTTTAGGCCGTCGATTATCTGTGGGTCCCAACTACTTTTAACGTGCGTGATTCCTTTTGAATGGCAGCACGCCAACCGTAACGAGCTTTTCATGTCCTTGTTCTGCAGGACAGTTGACGAAGTGAATAAAAAGGAAAATTGATGTTTGTTACCCTGAATTTTTCTCAATTTCTAACGCACGTTCTAAATTACTGCTTATTTATTATTTAAGTAGTTGATTTAAAAATCTATTCAAATGGTTCAAATTAATTGGTACGAAATCAAGAATAATTAATTTACGATGAAGAGAAACTTTATTAAAATTTGAGAAATGCTTTAACCATTAAAAATTTTTATAAAAATAAATTTATAAATTGATGTAATTTTATGTGATATATTAGATTATAAAATTATTTTTATTATAAAATAGATCTAACGTATCACATAAAACTACGTCCATTTGTGAATTTACTCGTATTAATTCTCTTTTAGATCACAATACTTGTTATCAAAACTATTTGTTATCTTGATATCAATTATTTGATATTACGTTAAAGAATAATAAATAAATGATAATTCAAATAATCATGGATAATATTTCTCAATTTGTTTATCTTTATCGATACTATTTCTCAAATGGGCGTTTCCTTCCTAGTTGTTTCAATTATGAGGCTCACACATATGTTAGCAAAATGGACCAAATTTGAGTTGTTTGAAATAATTGGGCAGTCAATAAAATATCATATAAGCCAAAAATGGAGATAAGATTCGGGTCAAACATGGTTTTCGTTTGAACCAATTATATTCTCTAAAGTTGAAAACTTTGTCATACTTGAAAACAATGGATATGAAAAGCAAGCACATCTTCCTTTCATCTATATATTGCACAATTGATTAACGACCGTTTGGATAGTGAGACGAGGTAATGACTTTAGATAAAATTTAAAAATTAAATAAAATATTATTAAAAATTATTTTTTAATATATTATTATTATTTTGAGATTTGAATTTTTTTAATTTTTTATTATATTTTATGTGAAAATTTAAAAAAAATTATAATGATGTGATAAAACGAGACGAAATCGTTTCTGTATCCGAACTGAGCCTTAATTCTATCAACTTAATATGCTATTATTGTTATGGTATTATGGCTCTCTCTCCATAAGGAATCGTTAGAACTTGGCTCATATTTATGTCAACTATAGATAAATTTAAATAAATATGAACTAAATAATCTTAATTAATACTATTCTTCATTTTAGAATTTATCAATTCCAATTAAACTTGTTGATTTTGACACATTTTTAATAACTTAAAATGACTAATTTAATGAACAATCATTCAAAAGATGTCGCATGCATATGCAATCACAGATGAATAACAACATTTTTCGATGGATAGCAAAGAAACAAGCTGTAAACACACTTAAAATCTTTACGAAGAGAAAGGAAAGGACAAGGTAGTTTTATACATTCCGTTTCTTCAAAGAAAACTTTGGCTGAATTAGAGGGATAATCCCGAATCCTCATCCTCGTCAAGAGTAGATGTGTAAATGGTATACAAAGACCAGATGAGACCAAAGACACCAAGCAGGATCCAGCCTTGAAGGTTGTTGCTCAGACCAAAGGGAAGACCTGTCCCCTCAGTGCTCAGTCTCTCGTCCACCAGAGCCATGGCCGCAGGGCTTGAAATGGCTGCTGCACAGGCTGCCGCCATCATTGACGCACCCATCCCCATCTTTGATCCACTTTCCTGCATTGTTCCGGGCTTCCCCTCCATGGAACATCTCACTCTCCCGCCCATCTTCGCCAATGCTGGCAACGCTGCAGGAACCATTTACATGCATTTTTTTTTTGTTTTTTTTTTTTTTTTTTTGGTAAAGTTATGAACAGATCATATTGCTTTGCACTTTGAACTTAGGATAACCATTAATTCTAGTACTTAAACCGACTGTTTTTCTTCTTTGTAATGACAATTTAAAGCATACTCGTATATTTGTAATTTTCTTTTCTCAGTCCATCTCCCTACTTCGATAAGCAAAAGATTTGATGAACTCATATGGACTAACCCAATGAATCTGCAAGATTATTGATTGAAAAGCATGGAATGTTCTTATAATCAGGAAAGAAAATTAAAGTTATTTAAATGTTTTCACTCCCCAAAAAAGAGCAAGATCAAATCGACTAAAAGTGAGAACTTTATATATCTTACCAAGAACAGGGGAGGATTGAACCCCTGCCAATGGCTTGTATCCGAGATCCGTGCGGGTTACTGAGGAAGTGGGAGTGCCAGAAGTGATGGTTGCCATTTCTATTCAATATTTGGTAGGAAATGGATCGGAAAATTAAGTAGTTTTTTGAAGAAACAGACCTTCTGTGCCGTCCGTGTTAACTAAATTTAATGATATTATTGGTCCCAAGTCTAGTGTTGCAATCCACCACAGAAACTTGGATAGATAAGTACGTAGGCCCTCAGATATCCCCTATCCGAAGAAACCCAACCAATTTTTTCCACGTGTCACACAATCCTTGACAACGCTCAGCCCAAAATTTGTCCTGTTTGTGAAAGAAAAATGAAAGAATTATGCTGAGAGGAGATAGATTTAAATAGAAATTGAAAGTTAATAAAATATTATTTTTTAATATTATTATAGTTTTAAAATTAAAAAAAATTAAATTAATTATTATATTTTATATAAAAATTTAAGAAAATTATAATAATATAATAGGATGAAATATTTCTTTATCTAAATGGAGTCAAGATTTCCAAAATTTCCTGAAAAAACAGAATTTTTAATTAACCGTGAGTTGCTGATGAATCACGCAGGGTCTGCTTTTTATCATTAGTTTAGATTGCAATTGGACCATGAGGGTATCCCATTGGAAGCGGAGAGACCAGAATTTGGAATCGTCTACCTGAACATGGTAAGAACGGCCGAAATGGGTCTGTAAAATGAGATCAAATGCTGCAGCTTAAAAGAAATGATATTTACAATCGTGAAATACACTTATACTGTATAATCTCTTTGAAAAAAATAAATAAATATGAATCTTACATAAAATAATAATAATAATAATAAAAATAAAAATAATTTTTTAATAATAGACCTCACTCTTTTTCAAAACAGACACATAGTATATATAACATTACTCGTGGAGCTTCATTAAGTGGGAAAACACAAAGCACACATGCGTACAAAAAGACAAGATAATAGCTGGCACAACATTTAGGCCTCATGAGACTGCGAGTTTAACCCAGGAGTGAACTTGTTCTCGAAGGCAGAAAGAGAGCATTCATTAGGCTTGTATGGAGGATGCATAATTACTGAATAAATGAAAAGATACCAGAGTAAATCTGTGTATTGGTAGTGTAAGGTGCTTGGAATCAAGTGGAGATCCTCAATTATGTACATGCAAGAAGTAACCATCAAGTGGAGTATCTCAACTACAAGCAGGGACTCTTATTTCATTTCAGATATTGCTATTAATTGATTCAAAACTTCTAGAAGACGGCGGCCCGGAAATTTTGGCAAATAATTGAGCTTAACTTTACAAGAAGAATTTCTATAAGAAAAAGAAAGAATAGAGGGAACTAGTATAGATTCTAGAACAAGAAGTAACTAATTATGTGGGCATGAGTCGGTGTATACCACCAGTCGTGCTGTATTTTGCCTAGGCATGGATATTGCACTGTTGCAAATAAGGCTGATCATACTGTAAATACTGGCTCCAATAACCCTTATACCTCCCAATCGCAATGTCCAACCATGGCTTCATAACTCCATCATAGTGTATCACTGCTGCCTGCTCGACGTCACCTCGTCTGACAGCTGAGTCATAGCCCAGCCCTAAGAGATGCCATCGCCTGTCCAAAGCCATTGTCTTATTATAGAAAGTAATCCAACCCAAGGGCAGACTCCCAGCCTTCCACAATGGCCTCTTATAACCCTGCAAACCACCGCCCAGTGAAAAAAAGTCTTAGAATAAGCTTCATATATACATGAATGGAAATGGAGGTGCATTGTATACAGTAACCCCTCGTATTATTGATTATTATTATTATACATAGGAAATGATTAGATGTTAAGATACATAGGAAAATCAATCTCGGAGTACATGGGCTGTCCTCACTCAATTTACAAGACATTCAATATAAAAATAAGGTTATATTGACATTTTTCAAGTCTCATTAACCTCTCACAAAAGAGAAATGATACAAATTACATGGTCTAAGTCATAAAAGAGATCTAATTTACATTTCCGTAGAGAAGGTCTGATTTTTTTGTTCATACCATAACTTTCCATGTAACTGTACAAGTGAACAAGAAAGCTGAGGCACTCTCATCAATTACTTCTTTAATATCTTTTGCTCCTCAAAAAAATCATATATAATAAGAATTATGCATATAAGCAATTTATTTAGCGACTATCTAGAAAGCTTGCCACAGAACAAATTCATGAAAGGAAAAAAAAAAACAGTACACAGGCCAGAGGAAAATCCCCATAAGAAAGAAGCTACATCAGCGAATGCCATAAATAAATATATAGAAAACAGACATGATCAGGACTGAAGAAGACTTGGCAATTGTGGATGTCTTCCAAATGACAACAGAGAGAACATAACATCCACAATATATAACCATGCAAGAAAATGCAAGGAAAAGTGGAAAACATTTACCAATTGCAAGTATTTATGGTAGACAGCAGTTAAATTTTGTCGTCTCCATTCTCGTAGATCAAACAAATTCATCCCAAATGCCCATGTGCATGCATTGACATAAAACCTCTTTGCAACAAGTGGATCTGAAAAATTGATGAGCATGTCCATCCGACGGAATAGAGCTCCACTTACACGACAAGTTTCAACTGCTCCATTTACCTTACCCTTCATATCAACACTCCATAGTTCAGTTAGATCCCTTTGCACCACCACATCATGGTCGAAAAGCACAATCTTATGCAGTGCTGGAAAGACATCTGGAAGATAGAAACGGAGGTGGTTCAGTTCAGAAGTATATCTTGGGTCACTAGCACTTTGCTTCGTCAATGTCATATGATACTTGGTGGAGAACCATTCAAAATCATTCATGCTCTGGACCTGGATAGTGGCTTTGCCAGGAGGATTCAATAAGAACCACATCGAGATTGCCGGGAGATTGAGAGAATCAGTAACCACATGGAAAACAATTTTCTCCGATTCCTGAAAAATTTTCAGCACAAATAAAATTCAGATTTTCCGAAAGCTATTAAAAACTGACCCATATCATTACAGCCAGTTTGAATAACCTCCTGTGCAGGTATCCATAGCAGCTAATCACAGAAATGGAGTGAGTGCATACACATGCGACAGAACCATAGAGTCTGATATCAAAGTAGCACGACGTTGAATTACAATCCCCGGAGTTTGATATGAAAGTAGTGAAAGATTTCCCCCCCCCCCCCC